>CAJQGB010000002.1:0-82017 GCA_905475315.1 Autographa pulchrina | reverse complement strand
GTGAGTGGTGTCGTTAGAAGCGACTCGGCGAGGGCTAGCTAAATATGTAATAAACTAAGGTAGGTGTCATATAAAAATTAAAGTTATGGTCCAAAAACTAGTTTTTCATTTCAACATTTTTTCGAGCTATCCGCACGTGAGTGGTGTCGTTAGAAGCGCCTCGGCGAGGGCTAGCTAAATATGTAATAAACTAAGGTAGGTGTCATATAAAAATTAAAGTTATGGTCCAAAAACTAGTTTTTCATTTCAACATTTTTTCGAGCTATCCGCACGTGAGTGGTGTCGTTAGAAGCGCCTCGGCGAGGGCTAGCTAAATATGTAATAAACTAAGGTAGGTGTCATATAAGAATTAAAGTTATGGTCCAAAAACTAGTTTTTCATTTCAACATTTTTTCGAGCTATCCGCACGTGAGTGGTGTCGTTAGAAGCGCCTCGGCGAGGGCTAGCTAAATATGTAATAAACTAAGGTAGGTGCCATATAAAAATTAAAGTTATGGTCCAAAAACTAGTTTTTCATTTCAACATTTTTTCGAGCTATCCGCACGTGAGTGGTGTCGTTAGAAGCGCCTCGGCGAGGGCTAGCTAAATATGTAATAAACTAAGGTAGGTGTCATATAAAAATTAAAGTTATGGCCCAAAAACTAGTTTTTCATTTCAACATTTTTTCGAGCTATCCGCACGTGAGTGGTGTCGTTAGAAGCGCCTCGGCGAGGGCTAGCTAAATATGTAATAAACTAAGGTAGGTGTCATATAAAAATTAAAGTTATGGTCCAAAAACTAGTTTTTCATTTCAACATTTTTTCGAGCTATCCGCACGTGAGTGGTGTCGTTAGAAGCGCCTCGGCGAGGGCTAGCTAAATATGTAATAAACTAAGGTAGGTGTCATATAAAAATTAAAGTTATGGTCCAAAAACTAGTTTTTCATTTCAACATTTTTTCGAGCTATCCGCACGTGAGTGGTGTCGTTAGAAGCGCCTCGGCGAGGGCTAGCTAAATATGTAATAAACTAAGGTAGGTGTCATATAAAAATTAAAGTTATGGTCCAAAAACTAGTTTTTCATTTCAACATTTTTTCGAGCTATCCGCACGTGAGTGGTGTCGTTAGAAGCGCCTCGGCGAGGGCTAGCTAAATATGTAATAAACTAAGGTAGGTGTCATATAAAAATTAAAGTTATGGTCCAAAAACTAGTTTTTTCATTTCAACATTTTTTCGAGCTATCCGCACGTGAGTGGTGTCGTTAGAAGCGCCTCGGCGAGGGCTAGCTAAATATGTAATAAACTAAGGTAGGTGTCATAAAAAAATTAAAGTTATGGCCCAAAAACTAGTTTTTCATTTCAACATTTTTTCGAGCTATCCACACGTGAGTGGTGTCGTTAGAAGCGCCTCGGCGAGGGCTAGCTAAATATGTAATAAACTAAGGTAGGTGTCATATAAAAATTAAAGTTATGGTCCAAAAACTAGTTTTTCATTTCAACATTTTTTCGAGCTATCCGCACGTGAGTGGTGTCGTTAGAAGCGCCTCGGCGAGGGCTAGCTAAATATGTAATAAACTAAGGTAGGTGTCATATAAAAATTAAAGTTATGGCCCAAAACCTGGTTTTTCATTTCAACATTTTTTCGAGCTATCCGCACGTGAGTGGTGTCGTTAGAAGCGCCTCGGCGAGGGCTAGCTAAATATGTAATAAACTAAGGTAGGTGTCATATAAAAATTAAAGTTATGGTCCAAAAACTAGTTTTTCATTTCAACATTTTTTCGAGCTATCCGCACGTGAGTGGTGTCGTTAGAAGCGCCTCGGCGAGGGCTAGCTAAATATGTAATAAACTAAGGTAGGTGTCATATAAAAATTAAAGTTATGGCCCAAAAACTAGTTTTTCAT
Source organism: Autographa pulchrina (assembly GCA_905475315.1). Taxonomy (NCBI): domain Eukaryota; kingdom Metazoa; phylum Arthropoda; class Insecta; order Lepidoptera; family Noctuidae; genus Autographa; species Autographa pulchrina. The sequence goes on along the minus strand of CAJQGB010000002.1, from coordinate 80,139 downwards.
TTCAACATTTTTTCGAGCTATCCGCACGTGAGTGGTGTCGTTAGAAGCGCCTCGGCGAGGGCTAGCTAAATATGTAATAAACTAAGGTAGGTGTCATATAAAAATTAAAGTTATGGTCCAAAAACTAGTTTTTCATTTCAACATTTTTTCGAGCTATCCGCACGTGAGTGGTGTCGTTAGAAGCGCCTCGGCGAGGGCTAGCTAAATATGTAATAAACTAAGGTAGGTGTCATATAAAAATTAAAGTTATGGTCCAAAAACTAGTTTTTAATTTCAACATTTTTTCGAGCTATCCGCACGTGAGTGGTGTCGTTAGAAGCGCCTCGGCGAGGGCTAGCTAAATATGTAATAAACTAAGGTAGGTGTCATATAAAAATTAAAGTTATGGTCCAAAAACTAGTTTTTCATTTCAACATTTTTTCGAGCTATCCGCACGTGAGTGGTGTCGTTAGAAGCGCCTCGGCGAGGGCTAGCTAAATATGTAATAAACTAAGGTAGGTGTCGTATAAAAATTAAAGTTATGGTCCAAAAACTAGTTTTTCATTTCAACATTTTTTCGAGCTATCCGCACGTGAGTGGTGTCCTTAGAAGCGCCTCGGCGAGGGCTAGCTAAATATGTAATAAACTAAGGTAGGTGTAATATAAAAATTAAAGTTATGGTCCAAAAACTAGTTTTTCATTTCAACATTTTTTCGAGCTATCCGCACGTGAGTGGTGTCGTTAGAAGCGCCTCGGCGAGGGCTAGCTAAATATGTAATAAACTAAGGTAGGTGTCATATAAAAATTAAAGTTATGGTCCAAAAACTAGTTTTTCATTTCAACATTTTTTCGAGCTATCCGCACGTTAGTGGTGTCGTTAGAAGCGCCTCGGCGAGGGCTAGCTAAATATGTAATAAACTAAGGTAGGTGTCATATAAAAATTAAAGTTATGGTCCAAAAACTAGTTTTTCATTTCAACATTTTTTCGAGCTATCCGCACGTGAGTGGTGTCGTTAGAAGCGCCTCGGCGAGGGCTAGCTAAATATGTAATAAACTAAGGTAGGTGTCATATAAAAATTAAAGTTATGGTCCAAAAACTAGTTTTTCATTTCAACATTTTTTCGAGCTATCCGCACGTGAGTGGTGTCGTTAGAAGCGCCTCGGCGAGGGCTAGCTAAATATGTAATAAACTAAGGTAGGTGTCATATAAAAATTAAAGTTATGGCCATAAAACTAGTTTTTCATTTCAACATTTTTTCGAGCTATCCGCACGTGAGTGGTGTCGTTAGAAGCGCCTCGGCGAGGGCTAGCTAAATATGTAATAAACTAAGGTAGGTGTCATATAAAAATTAAAGTTATGGTCCAAAAACTAGTTTTTCATTTCAACATTTTTTCGAGCTATCCGCACGTGAGTGGTGTCGTTAGAAGCGCCTCGGCGAGGGCTAGCTAAATATGTAATAAACTAAGGTAGGTGCCATATAAAAATTAAAGTTATGGTCCAAAAACTAGTTTTTCATTTCAACATTTTTTCGAGCTATCCGCACGTGAGTGGTGTCGTTAGAAGCGCCTCGGCGAGGGCTAGCTAAATATGTAATAAACTAAGGTAGGTGTCATATAAAAATTAAAGTTATGGCCCAAAAACTAGTTTTTCATTTCAACATTTTTTCGAGCTATCCGCACGTGAGTGGTGTCGTTAGAAGCGCCTCGGCGAGGGCTAGCTAAATATGTAATAAACTAAGGTAGGTGTCATATAAAAATTAAAGTTATGGTCCAAAAACTAGTTTTTCATTTCAACATTTTTTCGAGCTATCCGCACGTGAGTGGTGTCGTTAGAAGCGCCTCGGCGAGGGCTAGCTAAATATGTAATAAACTAAGGTAGGTGTCATATAAAAATTAAAGTTATGGTCCAAAAACTAGTTTTTCATTTCAACATTTTTTCGAGCTATCCGCACGTGAGTGGTGTCGTTAGAAGCGCCTCGGCGAGGGCTAGCTAAATATGTAATAAACTAAGGTAGGTGTAATATAAAAATTAAAGTTATGGTCCAAAAACTAGTTTTTCATTTCAACATTTTTTCGAGCTATCCGCACGTGAGTGGTGTCGTTAGAAGCGCCTCGGCGAGCGCTAGCTAAATATGTAATAAACTAAGGTAGGTGTCATATAAAAATTAAAGTTATGGTCCAAAAACTAGTTTTTCATTTCAACATTTTTTCGAGCTATCCGCACGTGAGTGGTGTCGTTAGAAGCGCCTCGGCGAGGGCTAGCTAAATATGTAATAAACTAAGGTAGGTGTCGTATAAAAATTAAAGTTATGGTCCAAAAACTAGTTTTTCATTTCAACATTTTTTCGAGCTATCCGCACGTGAGTGGTGTCCTTAGAAGCGCCTCGGCGAGGGCTAGCTAAATATGTAATAAACTAAGGTAGGTGTAATATAAAAATTAAAGTTATGGTCCAAAAACTAGTTTTTCATTTCAACATTTTTTCGAGCTATCCGCACGTGAGTGGTGTCGTTAGAAGCGCCTCGGCGAGGGCTAGCTAAATATGTAATAAACTAAGGTAGGTGTCATATAAAAATTAAAGTTATGGTCCAAAAACTAGTTTTTCATTTCAACATTTTTTCGAGCTATCCGCACGTTAGTGGTGTCGTTAGAAGCGCCTCGGCGAGGGCTAGCTAAATATGTAATAAACTAAGGTAGGTGTCATATAAAAATTAAAGTTATGGTCCAAAAACTAGTTTTTCATTTCAACATTTTTTCGAGCTATCCGCACGTGAGTGGTGTCGTTAGAAGCGCCTCGGCGAGGGCTAGCTAAATATGTAATAAACTAAGGTAGGTGTCATATAAAAATTAAAGTTATGGTCCAAAAACTAGTTTTTCATTTCAACATTTTTTCGAGCTATCCGCACGTGAGTGGTGTCCTTAGAAGCGCCTCGGCGAGGGCTAGCTAAATATGTAATAAACTAAGGTAGGTGTCATATAAAAATTAAAGTTATGGCCCAAAAACTAGTTTTTCATTTCAACCTTTTTTCGAGCTATCCGCACGTGAGTGGTGTCGTTAGAAGCGCCTCGGCGAGGGCTAGCTAAATATGTAATAAACTAAGGTAGGTGTCATATAAAAATTAAAGTTATGGTCCAAAAACTAGTTTTTCATTTCAACATTTTTTCGAGCTATCCGCACGTGAGTGGTGTCGTTAGAAGCGCCTCGGCGAGGGCTAGCTAAATATGTAATAAACTAAGGTAGGTGCCATATAAAAATTAAAGTTATGGTCCAAAAACTAGTTTTTCATTTCAACATTTTTTCGAGCTATCCGCACGTGAGTGGTGTCGTTAGAAGCGCCTCGGCGAGGGCTAGCTAAATATGTAATAAACTAAGGTAGGTGTCATATAAAAATTAAAGTTATGGCCCAAAAACCAGGTTTTCATTTCAACATTTTTTCGAGCAATCCGCACGTGAGTGGTGTCGTTAGAAGCGCCTCGGCGAGGGCTAGCTAAATATGTAATAAACTAAGGTAGGTGTCATATAAAAATTAAAGTTATGGTCCAAAAACTAGTTTTTCATTTCAACATTTTTTCGAGCTATCCGCACGTGAGTGGTGTCGTTAGAAGCGCCTCGGCGAGGGCTAGCTAAATATGTAATAAACTAAGGTAGGTGTAATATAAAAATTAAAGTTATGGTCCAAAAACTAGTTTTTCATTTCAACATTTTTTCGAGCTATCCGCACGTGAGTGGTGTCGTTAGAAGCGCCTCGGCGAGGGCTAGCTAAATATGTAATAAACTAAGGTAGGTGTCATATAAAAATTAAAGTTATGGTCCAAAAACTAGTTTTTCATTTCAACATTTTTTCGAGCTATCCGCACGTGAGTGGTGTCGTTAGAAGCGCCTCGGCGAGGGCTAGCTAAATATGTAATAAACTAAGGTAGGTGTCATATAAAAATTAAAGTTATGGTCCAAAAACTAGTTTTTCATTTCAACATTTTTTCGAGCTATCCGCACGTGAGTGGTGTCGTTAGAAGCGCCTCGGCGAGGGCTAGCTAAATATGTAATAAACTAAGGTAGGTGTCATATAAAAATTAAAGTTATGGTCCAAAAACTAGTTTTTCATTTCAACATTTTTTCGAGCTATCCGCACGTGAGTGGTGTCGTTAGAAGCGCCTCGGCGAGGGCTAGCTAAATATGTAATAAACTAAGGTAGGTGTCATAAAAAAATTAAAGTTATGGCCCAAAAACTAGTTTTTCATTTCAACATTTTTTCGAGCTATCCACACGTGAGTGGTGTCGTTAGAAGCGCCTCGGCGAGGGCTAGCTAAATATGTAATAAACTAAGGTAGGTGTCATATAAAAATTAAAGTTATGGTCCAAAAACTAGTTTTTCATTTCAACATTTTTTCGAGCTATCCGCACGTGAGTGGTGTCGTTAGAAGCGCCTCGGCGAGGGCTAGCTAAATATGTAATAAACTAAGGTAGGTGTCATATAAAAATTAAAGTTATGGCCCAAAAACTAGTTTTTCATTTCAACATTTTTTCGAGCTATCCGCACGTGAGTGGTGTCGTTAGAAGCGCCTCGGCGAGGGCTAGCTAAATATGTAATAAACTAAGGTAGGTGTCATATAAAAATTAAAGTTATGGTCCAAAAACTAGTTTTTCATTTCAACATTTTTTCGAGCTATCCGCACGTGAGTGGTGTCGTTAGAAGCGCCTCGGCGAGGGCTAGCTAAATATGTAATAAACTAAGGTAGGTGTCATATAAAAATTAAAGTTATGGCCCAAAAACTAGTTTTTCATTTCAACATTTTTTCGAGCTATCCGCACGTGAGTGGTGTCGTTAGAAGCGCCTCGGCGAGGGCTAGCTAAATATGTAATAAACTAAGGTAGGTGTCATATAAAAATTAAAGTTATGGTCCAAAAACTAGTTTTTCATTTCAACATTTTTTCGAGCTATCCGCACGTGAGTGGTGTCGTTAGAAGCGCCTCGGCGAGGGCTAGCTAAATATGTAATAAACTAAGGTAGGTGTCATATAAAAATTAAAGTTATGGTCCAAAAACTAGTTTTTAATTTCAACATTTTTTCGAGCTATCCGCACGTGAGTGGTGTCGTTAGAAGCGCCTCGGCGAGGGCTAGCTAAATATGTAATAAACTAAGGTAGGTGTCATATAAAAATTAAAGTTATGGTCCAAAAACTAGTTTTTCATTTCAACATTTTTTCGAGCTATCCGCACGTGAGTGGTGTCGTTAGAAGCGCCTCGGCGAGGGCTAGCTAAATATGTAATAAACTAAGGTAGGTGTATAAAAATTAAAGTTATGGTCCAAAAACTAGTTTTTCATTTCAACATTTTTTCGAGCTATCCGCACGTGAGTGGTGTCCTTAGAAGCGCCTCGGCGAGGGCTAGCTAAATATGTAATAAACTAAGGTAGGTGTAATATAAAAATTAAAGTTATGGTCCAAAAACTAGTTTTTCATTTCAACATTTTTTCGAGCTATCCGCACGTGAGTGGTGTCGTTAGAAGCGCCTCGGCGAGGGCTAGCTAAATATGTAATAAACTAAGGTAGGTGTCATATAAAAATTAAAGTTATGGTCCAAAAACTAGTTTTTCATTTCAACATTTTTTCGAGCTATCCGCACGTTAGTGGTGTCGTTAGAAGCGCCTCGGCGAGGGCTAGCTAAATATGTAATAAACTAAGGTAGGTGTCATATAAAAATTAAAGTTATGGTCCAAAAACTAGTTTTTCATTTCAACATTTTTTCGAGCTATCCGCACGTGAGTGGTGTCGTTAGAAGCGCCTCGGCGAGGGCTAGCTAAATATGTAATAAACTAAGGTAGGTGTCATATAAAAATTAAAGTTATGGTCCAAAAACTAGTTTTTCATTTCAACATTTTTTCGAGCTATCCGCACGTGAGTGGTGTCGTTAGAAGCGCCTCGGCGAGGGCTAGCTAAATATGTAATAAACTAAGGTAGGTGTCATATAAAAATTAAAGTTATGGCCCAAAAACTAGTTTTTCATTTCAACATTTTTTCGAGCTATCCGCACGTGAGTGGTGTCGTTAGAAGCGCCTCGGCGAGGGCTAGCTAAATATGTAATAAACTAAGGTAGGTGTCATATAAAAATTAAAGTTATGGTCCAAAAACTAGTTTTTCATTTCAACATTTTTTCGAGCTATCCGCACGTGAGTGGTGTCGTTAGAAGCGCCTCGGCGAGGGCTAGCTAAATATGTAATAAACTAAGGTAGGTGCCATATAAAAATTAAAGTTATGGTCCAAAAACTAGTTTTTCATTTCAACATTTTTTCGAGCTATCCGCACGTGAGTGGTGTCGTTAGAAGCGCCTCGGCGAGGGCTAGCTAAATATGTAATAAACTAAGGTAGGTGTCATATAAAAATTAAAGTTATGGCCCAAAAACTAGTTTTTCATTTCAACATTTTTTCGAGCTATCCGCACGTGAGTGGTGTCGTTAGAAGCGCCTCGGCGAGGGCTAGCTAAATATGTAATAAACTAAGGTAGGTGTCATATAAAAATTAAAGTTATGGTCCAAAAACTAGTTTTTCATTTCAACATTTTTTCGAGCTATCCGCACGTGAGTGGTGTCGTTAGAAGCGCCTCGGCGAGGGCTAGCTAAATATGTAATAAACTAAGGTAGGTGTCATATAAAAATTAAAGTTATGGTCCAAAAACTAGTTTTTCATTTCAACATTTTTTCGAGCTATCCGCACGTGAGTGGTGTCGTTAGAAGCGCCTCGGCGAGGGCTAGCTAAATATGTAATAAACTAAGGTAGGTGTCATATAAAAATTAAAGTTATGGTCCAAAAACTAGTTTTTCATTTCAACATTTTTTCGAGCTATCCGCACGTGAGTGGTGTCGTTAGAAGCGCCTCGGCGAGCGCTAGCTAAATATGTAATAAACTAAGGTAGGTGTCATATAAAAATTAAAGTTATGGTCCAAAAACTAGTTTTTCATTTCAACATTTTTTCGAGCTATCCGCACGTGAGTGGTGTCGTTAGAAGCGCCTCGGCGAGGGCTAGCTAAATATGTAATAAACTAAGGTAGGTGTCATATAAAAATTAAAGTTATGGTCCAAAAACTAGTTTTTCATTTCAACATTTTTTCGAGCTATCCGCACGTGAGTGGTGTCGTTAGAAGCGCCTCGGCGAGGGCTAGCTAAATATGTAATAAACTAAGGTAGGTGTCATATAAAAATTAAAGTTATGGTCCAAAAACTAGTTTTTCATTTCAACATTTCTTCGAGCTATCCGCACGTGAGTGGTGTCGTTAGAAGCGCCTCGGCGAGGGCTAGCTAAATATGTAATAAACTAAGGTAGGTGTCATATAAAAATTAAAGTTATGGCCCAAAAACTAGTTTTTCATTTCAACATTTTTTCGAGCTATCCGCACGTGAGTGGTGTCGTTAGAAGCGCCTCGGCGAGGGCTAGCTAAATATGTAATAAACTAAGGTAGGTGTCATATAAAAATTAAAGTTATGGTCCAAAAACTAGTTTTTCATTTCAACATTTTTTCGAGCTATCCGCACGTGAGTGGTGTCGTTAGAAGCGCCTCGGCGAGGGCTAGCTAAATATGTAATAAACTAAGGTAGGTGTCATAAAAAAATTAAAGTTATGGCCCAAAAACTAGTTTTTCATTTCAACATTTTTTCGAGCTATCCGCACGTGAGTGGTGTCGTTAGAAGCGCCTCGGCGAGGGCTAGCTAAATATGTAATAAACTAAGGTAGGTGTCATATAAAAATTAAAGTTATGGTCCAAAAACTAGTTTTTCATTTCAACATTTTTTCGAGCTATCCGCACGTGAGTGGTGTCGTTAGAAGCGCCTCGGCGAGGGCTAGCTAAATATGTAATAAACTAAGGTAGGTGTCATATAAAAATTAAAGTTATGGTCCAAAAACTAGTTTTTCATTTCAACATTTTTTCGAGCTATCCGCACGTGAGTGGTGTCGTTAGAAGCGCCTCGGCGAGGGCTAGCTAAATATGTAATAAACTAAGGTAGGTGTCATATAAAAATTAAAGTTATGGTCCAAAAACTAGTTTTTCATTTCAACATTTTTTCGAGCTATCCGCACGTGAGTGGTGTCGTTAGAAGCGCCTCGGCGAGGGCTAGCTAAATATGTAATAAACTAAGGTAGGTGTCATATAAAAATTAAAGTTATGGTCCAAAAACTAGTTTTTCATTTCAACATTTTTTCGAGCTATCCGCACGTGAGTGGTGTCGTTAGAAGCGCCTCGGCGAGGGCTAGCTAAATATGTAATAAACTAAGGTAGGTGTCGTATAAAAATTAAAGTTATGGTCCAAAAACTAGTTTTTCATTTCAACATTTTTTCGAGCTATCCGCACGTGAGTGGTGTCCTTAGAAGCGCCTCGGCGAGGGCTAGCTAAATATGTAATAAACTAAGGTAGGTGTAATATAAAAATTAAAGTTATGGTCCAAAAACTAGTTTTTCATTTCAACATTTTTTCGAGCTATCCGCACGTGAGTGGTGTCGTTAGAAGCGCCTCGGCGAGGGCTAGCTAAATATGTAATAAACTAAGGTAGGTGTCATATAAAAATTAAAGTTATGGTCCAAAAACTAGTTTTTCATTTCAACATTTTTTCGAGCTATCCGCACGTTAGTGGTGTCGTTAGAAGCGCCTCGGCGAGGGCTAGCTAAATATGTAATAAACTAAGGTAGGTGTCATATAAAAATTAAAGTTATGGTCCAAAAACTAGTTTTTCATTTCAACATTTTTTCGAGCTATCCGCACGTGAGTGGTGTCGTTAGAAGCGCCTCGGCGAGGGCTAGCTAAATATGTAATAAACTAAGGTAGGTGTCATATAAAAATTAAAGTTATGGTCCAAAAACTAGTTTTTCATTTCAACATTTTTTCGAGCTATCCGCACGTGAGTGGTGTCGTTAGAAGCGCCTCGGCGAGGGCTAGCTAAATATGTAATAAACTAAGGTAGGTGTCATATAAAAATTAAAGTTATGGCCCAAAAACTAGTTTTTCATTTCAACATTTTTTCGAGCTATCCGCACGTGAGTGGTGTCGTTAGAAGCGCCTCGGCGAGGGCTAGCTAAATATGTAATAAACTAAGGTAGGTGTCATATAAAAATTAAAGTTATGGTCCAAAAACTAGTTTTTCATTTCAACATTTTTTCGAGCTATCCGCACGTGAGTGGTGTCGTTAGAAGCGCCTCGGCGAGGGCTAGCTAAATATGTAATAAACTAAGGTAGGTGCCATATAAAAATTAAAGTTATGGTCCAAAAACTAGTTTTTCATTTCAACATTTTTTCGAGCTATCCGCACGTGAGTGGTGTCGTTAGAAGCGCCTCGGCGAGGGCTAGCTAAATATGTAATAAACTAAGGTAGGTGTCATATAAAAATTAAAGTTATGGCCCAAAAACTAGTTTTTCATTTCAACATTTTTTCGAGCAATCCGCACGTGAGTGGTGTCGTTAGAAGCGCCTCGGCGAGGGCTAGCTAAATATGTAATAAACTAAGGTAGGTGTCATATAAAAATTAAAGTTATGGTCCAAAAACTAGTTTTTCATTTCAACATTTTTTCGAGCTATCCGCACGTGAGTGGTGTCGTTAGAAGCGCCTCGGCGAGGGCTAGCTAAATATGTAATAAACTAAGGTAGGTGTAATATAAAAATTAAAGTTATGGTCCAAAAACTAGTTTTTCATTTCAACATTTTTTCGAGCTATCCGCACGTGAGTGGTGTCGTTAGAAGCGCCTCGGCGAGGGCTAGCTAAATATGTAATAAACTAAGGTAGGTGTCATATAAAAATTAAAGTTATGGTCCAAAAACTAGTTTTTCATTTCAACATTTTTTCGAGCTATCCGCACGTGAGTGGTGTCGTTAGAAGCGCCTCGGCGAGGGCTAGCTAAATATGTAATAAACTAAGGTAGGTGTCATATAAAAATTAAAGTTATGGTCCAAAAACTAGTTTTTCATTTCAACATTTTTTCGAGCTATCCGCACGTGAGTGGTGTCGTTAGAAGCGCCTCGGCGAGGGCTAGCTAAATATGTAATAAACTAAGGTAGGTGTCATATAAAAATTAAAGTTATGGTCCAAAAACTAGTTTTTCATTTCAACATTTTTTCGAGCTATCCGCACGTGAGTGGTGTCGTTAGAAGCGCCTCGGCGAGGGCTAGCTAAATATGTAATAAACTAAGGTAGGTGTCATAAAAAAATTAAAGTTATGGCCCAAAAACTAGTTTTTCATTTCAACATTTTTTCGAGCTATCCGCACGTGAGTGGTGTCGTTAGAAGCGCCTCGGCGAGGGCTAGCTAAATATGTAATAAACTAAGGTAGGTGTCATATAAAAATTAAAGTTATGGTCCAAAAACTAGTTTTTCATTTCAACATTTTTTCGAGCTATCCGCACGTGAGTGGTGTCGTTAGAAGCGCCTCGGCGAGGGCTAGCTAAATATGTAATAAACTAAGGTAGGTGTCATATAAAAATTAAAGTTATGGCCCAAAAACTAGTTTTTCATTTCAACATTTTTTCGAGCTATCCGCACGTGAGTGGTGTCGTTAGAAGCGCCTCGGCGAGGGCTAGCTAAATATGTAATAAACTAAGGTAGGTGTCATATAAAAATTAAAGTTATGGTCCAAAAACTAGTTTTTCATTTCAACATTTCTTCGAGCTATCCGCACGTGAGTGGTGTCGTTAGAAGCGCCTCGGCGAGGGCTAGCTAAATATGTAATAAACTAAGGTAGGTGTCATATAAAAATTAAAGTTATGGCCCAAAAACTAGTTTTTCATTTCAACATTTTTTCGAGCTATCCGCACGTGAGTGGTGTCGTTAGAAGCGCCTCGGCGAGGGCTAGCTAAATATGTAATAAACTAAGGTAGGTGTCATATAAAAATTAAAGTTATGGTCCAAAAACTAGTTTTTCATTTCAACATTTTTTCGAGCTATCCGCACGTGAGTGGTGTCGTTAGAAGCGCCTCGGCGAGGGCTAGCTAAATATGTAATAAACTAAGGTAGGTGTCATAAAAAAATTAAAGTTATGGCCCAAAAACTAGTTTTTCATTTCAACATTTTTTCGAGCTATCCGCACGTGAGTGGTGTCGTTAGAAGCGCCTCGGCGAGGGCTAGCTAAATATGTAATAAACTAAGGTAGGTGTCATATAAAAATTAAAGTTATGGTCCAAAAACTAGTTTTTCATTTCAACATTTTTTCGAGCTATCCGCACGTGAGTGGTGTCGTTAGAAGCGCCTCGGCGAGGGCTAGCTAAATATGTAATAAACTAAGGTAGGTGTCATATAAAAATTAAAGTTATGGTCCAAAAACTAGTTTTTCATTTCAACATTTTTTCGAGCTATCCGCACGTGAGTGGTGTCGTTAGAAGCGCCTCGGCGAGGGCTAGCTAAATATGTAATAAACTAAGGTAGGTGTCATATAAAAATTAAAGTTATGGTCCAAAAACTAGTTTTTCATTTCAACATTTTTTCGAGCTATCCGCACGTGAGTGGTGTCGTTAGAAGCGCCTCGGCGAGGGCTAGCTAAATATGTAATAAACTAAGGTAGGTGTCATATAAAAATTAAAGTTATGGTCCAAAAACTAGTTTTTCATTTCAACATTTTTTCGAGCTATCCGCACGTGAGTGGTGTCGTTAGAAGCGCCTCGGCGAGGGCTAGCTAAATATGTAATAAACTAAGGTAGGTGTCGTATAAAAATTAAAGTTATGGTCCAAAAACTAGTTTTTCATTTCAACATTTTTTCGAGCTATCCGCACGTGAGTGGTGTCCTTAGAAGCGCCTCGGCGAGGGCTAGCTAAATATGTAATAAACTAAGGTAGGTGTAATATAAAAATTAAAGTTATGGTCCAAAAACTAGTTTTTCATTTCAACATTTTTTCGAGCTATCCGCACGTGAGTGGTGTCGTTAGAAGCGCCTCGGCGAGGGCTAGCTAAATATGTAATAAACTAAGGTAGGTGTAATATAAAAATTAAAGTTATGGTCCAAAAACTAGTTTTTCATTTCAACATTTTTTCGAGCTATCCGCACGTTAGTGGTGTCGTTAGAAGCGCCTCGGCGAGGGCTAGCTAAATATGTAATAAACTAAGGTAGGTGTAATATAAAAATTAAAGTTATGGTCCAAAAACTAGTTTTTCATTTCAACATTTTTTCGAGCTATCCGCACGTGAGTGGTGTCGTTAGAAGCGCCTCGGCGAGGGCTAGCTAAATATGTAATAAACTAAGGTAGGTGGCATATAAAAATTAAAGTTATGGTCCAAAAACTAGTTTTTCATTTCAACATTTTTTCGAGCTATCCGCACGTGAGTGGTGTCGTTAGAAGCGCCTCGGCGAGGGCTAGCTAAATATGTAATAAACTAAGGTAGGTGTCATATAAAAATTAAAGTTATGGCCCAAAAACTAGTTTTTCATTTCAACATTTTTTCGAGCTATCCGCACGTGAGTGGTGTCGTTAGAAGCGCCTCGGCGAGGGCTAGCTAAATATGTAATAAACTAAGGTAGGTGTCATATAAAAATTAAAGTTATGGTCCAAAAACTAGTTTTTCATTTCAACATTTTTTCGAGCTATCCGCACGTGAGTGGTGTCGTTAGAAGCGCCTCGGCGAGGGCTAGCTAAATATGTAATAAACTAAGGTAGGTGCCATATAAAAATTAAAGTTATGGTCCAAAAACTAGTTTTTCATTTCAACATTTTTTCGAGCTATCCGCACGTGAGTGGTGTCGTTAGAAGCGCCTCGGCGAGGGCTAGCTAAATATGTAATAAACTAAGGTAGGTGTCATATAAAAATTAAAGTTATGGCCCAAAAACTAGTTTTTCATTTCAACATTTTTTCGAGCTATCCGCACGTGAGTGGTGTCGTTAGAAGCGCCTCGGCGAGGGCTAGCTAAATATGTAATAAACTAAGGTAGGTGTCATATAAAAATTAAAGTTATGGTCCAAAAACTAGTTTTTCATTTCAACATTTTTTCGAGCTATCCGCACGTGAGTGGTGTCGTTAGAAGCGCCTCGGCGAGGGCTAGCTAAATATGTAATAAACTAAGGTAGGTGTAATATAAAAATTAAAGTTATGGTCCAAAAACTAGTTTTTCATTTCAACATTTTTTCGAGCTATCCGCACGTGAGTGGTGTCGTTAGAAGCGCCTCGGCGAGGGCTAGCTAAATATGTAATAAACTAAGGTAGGTGTCATATAAAAATTAAAGTTATGGTCCAAAAACTAGTTTTTCATTTCAACATTTTTTCGAGCTATCCGCACGTGAGTGGTGTCGTTAGAAGCGCCTCGGCGAGGGCTAGCTAAATATGTAATAAACTAAGGTAGGTGTCATATAAAAATTAAAGTTATGGTCCAAAAACTAGTTTTTCATTTCAACATTTTTTCGAGCTATCCGCACGTGAGTGGTGTCGTTAGAAGCGCCTCGGCGAGGGCTAGCTAAATATGTAATAAACTAAGGTAGGTGTCATATAAAAATTAAAGTTATGGTCCAAAAACTAGTTTTTCATTTCAACATTTTTTCGAGCTATCCGCACGTGAGTGGTGTCGTTAGAAGCGCCTCGGCGAGGGCTAGCTAAATATGTAATAAACTAAGGTAGGTGTCATAAAAAAATTAAAGTTATGGCCCAAAAACTAGTTTTTCATTTCAACATTTTTTCGAGCTATCCGCACGTGAGTGGTGTCGTTAGAAGCGCCTCGGCGAGGGCTAGCTAAATATGTAATAAACTAAGGTAGGTGTCATATAAAAATTAAAGTTATGGTCCAAAAACTAGTTTTTCATTTCAACATTTTTTCGAGCTATCCGCACGTGAGTGGTGTCGTTAGAAGCGCCTCGGCGAGGGCTAGCTAAATATGTAATAAACTAAGGTAGGTGTCATATAAAAATTAAAGTTATGGCCCAAAAACTAGTTTTTCATTTCAACATTTTTTCGAGCTATCCGCACGTGAGTGGTGTCGTTAGAAGCGCCTCGGCGAGGGCTAGCTAAATATGTAATAAACTAAGGTAGGTGTCATATAAAAATTAAAGTTATGGTCCAAAAACTAGTTTTTCATTTCAACATTTTTTCGAGCTATCCGCACGTGAGTGGTGTCGTTAGAAGCGCCTCGGCGAGGGCTAGCTAAATATGTAATAAACTAAGGTAGGTGTCATATAAAAATTAAAGTTATGGCCCAAAAACTAGTTTTTCATTTCAACATTTTTTCGAGCTATCCGCACGTGAGTGGTGTCGTTAGAAGCGCCTCGGCTAGGGCTAGCTAAATATGTAATAAACTAAGGTAGGTGTCATATAAAAATTAAAGTTATGGTCCAAAAACTAGTTTTTCATTTCAACATTTTTTCGAGCTATCCGCACGTGAGTGGTGTCGTTAGAAGCGCCTCGGCGAGGGCTAGCTAAATATGTAATAAACTAAGGTAGGTGTCATATAAAAATTAAAGTTATGGTCCAAAAACTAGTTTTTCATTTCAACATTTTTTCGAGCTATCCGCACGTGAGTGGTGTCGTTAGAAGCGCCTCGGCGAGGGCTAGCTAAATATGTAATAAACTAAGGTAGGTGTCATATAAAAATTAAAGTTATGGTCCAAAAACTAGTTTTTCATTTCAACATTTTTTCGAGCTATCCGCACGTGAGTGGTGTCCTTAGAAGCGCCTCGGCGAGGGCTAGCTAAATATGTAATAAACTAAGGTAGGTGTAATATAAAAATAAAAGTTATGGTCCAAAAACTAGTTTTTCATTTCAACATTTTTTCGAGATATCCGCACGTGAGTGGTGTCGTTAGAAGCGCCTCGGCGAGGGCTAGCTAAATATGTAATAAACTAAGGTAGGTGTCATATAAAAATTAAAGTTATGGTCCAAAAACTAGTTTTTCATTTCAACATTTTTTCGAGCTATCCGCACGTGAGTGGTGTCGTTAGAAGCGCCTCGGCGAGGGCTAGCTAAATATGTAATAAACTAAGGTAGGTGTCATATAAAAATTAAAGTTATGGTCCAAAAACTAGTTTTTCATTTCAACATTTTTTCGAGCTATCCGCACGTTAGTGGTGTCGTTAGAAGCGCCTCGGCGAGGGCTAGCTAAATATGTAATAAACTAAGGTAGGTGTCATATAAAAATTAAAGTTATGGTCCAAAAACTAGTTTTTCATTTCAACATTTTTTCGAGCTATCCGCACGTGAGTGGTGTCGTTAGAAGCGCCTCGGCGAGGGCTAGCTAAATATGTAATAAACTAAGGTAGGTGTCATATAAAAATTAAAGTTATGGTCCAAAAACTAGTTTTTCATTTCAACATTTTTTCGAGCTATCCGCACGTGAGTGGTGTCGTTAGAAGCGCCTCGGCGAGGGCTAGCTAAATATGTAATAAACTAAGGTAGGTGTCATATAAAAATTAAAGTAATGGTCCAAAAACTAGTTTTTCATTTCAACATTTTTTCGAGCTATCCGCACGTGAGTGGTGTCGTTAGAAGCGCCTCGGCGAGGGCTAGCTAAATATGTAATAAACTAAGGTAGGTGTCATATAAAAATTAAAGTTATGGCCCAAAAACTAGTTTTTCATTTCAACATTTTTTCGAGCTATCCGCACGTGAGTGGTGTCGTTAGAAGCGCCTCGGCGAGGGCTAGCTAAATATGTAATAAACTAAGGTAGATGTCATATAAAAATTAAAGTTATGGTCCAAAAACTAGTTTTTCATTTCAACATTTTTTCGAGATATCCGCACGTGAGTGGTGTCGTTAGAAGCGCCTCGGCGAGGGCTAGCTAAATATGTAATAAACTAAGGTAGGTGTCATATAAAAATTAAAGTTATGGTCCAAAAACTAGTTTTTCATTTCAACATTTTTTCGAGCTATCCGCACGTGAGTGGTGTCGTTAGAAGCGCCTCGGCGAGGGCTAGCTAAATATGTAATAAACTAAGGTAGGTGTCATATAAAAATTAAAGTTATGGTCCAAAAACTAGTTTTTCATTTCAACATTTTTTCGAGCTATCCGCATGTGAGTGGTGTCGTTAGAAGCGCCTCGGCGAGGGCTAGCTAAATATGTAATAAACTAAGGTAGGTGTCATATAAAAATTAAAGTTATGGTCCAAAAACTAGTTTTTCATTTCAACATTTTTTCGAGCTATCCGCACGTGAGTGGTGTCGTTAGAAGCGCCTCGGCGAGGGCTAGCTAAATATGTAATAAACTAAGGTAGGTGTCATATAACAATTAAAGTTATGGTCCAAAAACTAGTTTTTCATTTCAACATTTTTTCGAGCTATCCGCACGTGAGTGGTGTCGTTAGAAGCGCCTCGGCGAGGGCTAGCTAAATATGTAATAAACTAAGGTAGGTGTCATATAAAAATTAAAGTTATGGTCCAAAAACTAGTTTTTCATTTCAACATTTTTTCGAGCTATCCGCACGTGAGTGGTGTCGTTAGAAGCGCCTCGGCGAGGGCTAGCTAAATATGTAATAAACTAAGGTAGGTGTCATATAAAAATTAAAGTTATGGTCCAAAAACTAGTTTTTCATTTCAACATTTTTTCGAGCTATCCGCACGTGAGTGGTGTCGTTAGAAGCGCCTCGGCGAGGGCTAGCTAAATATGTAATAAACTAAGGTAGGTGTCATATAAAAATTAAAGTTATGGTCCAAAAACTAGTTTTTCATTTCAACATTTTTTCGAGTTATCCGCACGTGAGTGGTGTCGTTAGAAGCGCCTCGGCGAGGGCTAGCTAAATATGTAATAAACTAAGGTAGGTGTCATATAAAAATTAAAGTTATGGTCCAAAAACTAGTTTTTCATTTCAACATTTTTTCGAGCTATCCGCACGTGAGTGGTGTCGTTAGAAGCGCCTCGGCGAGGGCTAGCTAAATATGTAATAAACTAAGAAAGGTGTAATATAAAAATTAAAGTTATGGTCCAAAAACTAGTTTTTCATTTCAACATTTGTTCGAGCTATCCGCACGTGAGTGGTGTCGTTAGAAGCGCCTCGGCGAGGGCTAGCTAAATATGAAATAAACTAAGGTAGGTGTCATATAAAAATTAAAGTTATGGTCCAAAAACTAGTTTTTCATTTCAACATTTTTTCGAGCTATCCGCACGTGAGTGGTGTCGTTAGAAGCGCCTCGGCGAGGGCTAGCTAAATATGTAATAAACTAAGGTAGGTGTCATATAAAAATTAAAGTTATGGTCCAAAAACTAGTTTTTCATTTCAACATTTTTTCGAGCTATCCGCACGTGAGTGGTGTCGTTAGAAGCGCCTCGGCGAGGGCTAGCTAAATATGTAATAAACTAAGGTAGGTGTCATATAAAAATTAAAGTTATGGTCCAAAAACTAGTTTTTCATTTCAACATTTTTTCGAGCTATCCGCACGTGAGTGGTGTCGTTAGAAGCGCCTCGGCGAGGGCTAGCTAAATATGTAATAAACTAAGGTAGGTGTCATAAAAAAATTAAAGTTATGGCCCAAAAACTAGTTTTTCATTTCAACATTTTTTCGAGCTATCCGCACGTGAGTGGTGTCGTTAGAAGCGCCTCGGCGAGGGCTAGCTAAATATGTAATAAACTAAGGTAGGTGTCATATAAAAATTAAAGTTATGGTCCAAAAACTAGTTTTTCATTTCAACATTTTTTCGAGCTATCCGCACGTGAGTGGTGTCGTTAGAAGCGCCTCGGCGAGGGCTAGCTAAATATGTAATAAACTAAGGTAGGTGTCATATAAAAATTAAAGTTATGGCCCAAAAACTAGTTTTTCATTTCAACATTTTTTCGAGCTATCCGCACGTGAGTGGTGTCGTTAGAAGCGCCTCGGCGAGGGCTAGCTAAATATGTAATAAACTAAGGTAGGTGTCATATAAAAATTAAAGTTATGGTCCAAAAACTAGTTTTTCATTTCAACATTTTTTCGAGCTATCCGCACGTGAGTGGTGTCGTTAGAAGCGCCTCGGCGAGGGCTAGCTAAATATGTAATAAACTAAGGTAGGTGTCATATAAAAATTAAAGTTATGGCCCAAAAACTAGTTTTTCATTTCAACATTTTTTCGAGCTATCCGCACGTGAGTGGTGTCGTTAGAAGCGCCTCGGCGAGGGCTAGCTAAATATGTAATAAACTAAGGTAGGTGTCATATAAAAATTAAAGTTATGGTCCAAAAACTAGTTTTTCATTTCAACATTTTTTCGAGCTATCCGCACGTGAGTGGTGTCGTTAGAAGCGCCTCGGCGAGGGCTAGCTAAATATGTAATAAACTAAGGTAGGTGTCATATAAAAATTAAAGTTATGGTCCAAAAACTAGTTTTTCATTTCAACATTTTTTCGAGCTATCCGCACGTGAGTGGTGTCGTTAGAAGCGCCTCGGCGAGGGCTAGCTAAATATGTAATAAACTAAGGTAGGTGTCATATAAAAATTAAAGTTATGGTCCAAAAACTAGTTTTTCATTTCAACATTTTTTCGAGCTATCCGCACGTGAGTGGTGTCCTTAGAAGCGCCTCGGCGAGGGCTAGCTAAATATGTAATAAACTAAGGTAGGTGTAATATAAAAATAAAAGTTATGGTCCAAAAACTAGTTTTTCATTTCAACATTTTTTCGAGATATCCGCACGTGAGTGGTGTCGTTAGAAGCGCCTCGGCGAGGGCTAGCTAAATATGTAATAAACTAAGGTAGGTGTCATATAAAAATTAAAGTTATGGTCCAAAAACTAGTTTTTCATTTCAACATTTTTTCGAGCTATCCGCACGTGAGTGGTGTCGTTAGAAGCGCCTCGGCGAGGGCTAGCTAAATATGTAATAAACTAAGGTAGGTGTCATATAAAAATTAAAGTTATGGTCCAAAAACTAGTTTTTCATTTCAACATTTTTTCGAGCTATCCGCACGTGAGTGGTGTCGTTAGAAGCGCCTCGGCGAGGGCTAGCTAAATATGTAATAAACTAAGGTAGGTGTCATATAAAAATTAAAGTTATGGTCCAAAAACTAGTTTTTCATTTCAACATTTTTTCGAGCTATCCGCACGTGAGTGGTGTCGTTAGAAGCGCCTCGGCGAGGGCTAGCTAAATATGTAATAAACTAAGGTAGGTGTCATATAAAAATTAAAGTTATGGTCCAAAAACTAGTTTTTCATTTCAACATTTTTTCGAGCTATCCGCACGTGAGTGGTGTCGTTAGAAGCGCCTCGGCGAGGGCTAGCTAAATATGTAATAAACTAAGGTAGGTGTCATATAAAAATTAAAGTTATGGTCCAAAAACTAGTTTTTCATTTCAACATTTTTTCGAGCTATCCGCACGTGAGTGGTGTCGTTAGAAGCGCCTCGGCGAGGGCTAGCTAAATATGTAATAAACTAAGGTAGGTGTCATATAAAAATTAAAGTTATGGTCCAAAAACTAGTTTTTCATTTCAACATTTTTTCGAGCTATCCGCACGTGAGTGGTGTCGTTAGAAGCGCCTCGGCGAGGGCTAGCTAAATATGTAATAAACTAAGGTAGGTGTCATATAAAAATTAAAGTTATGGTCCAAAAACTAGTTTTTCATTTCAACATTTTTTCGAGCTATCCGCACGTGAGTGGTGTCGTTAGAAGCGCCTCGGCGAGGGCTAGCTAAATATGTAATAAACTAAGGTAGGTGTCATATAAAAATTAAAGTTATGGTCCAAAAACTAGTTTTTCATTTCAACATTTTTTCGAGCTATCCGCACGTGAGTGGTGTCGTTAGAAGCGCCTCGGCGAGGGCTAGCTAAATATGTAATAAACTAAGGTAGGTGTCATATAAAAATTAAAGTTATGGTCCAAAAACTAGTTTTTCATTTCAACATTTTTTCGAGCTATCCGCACGTGAGTGGTGTCGTTAGAAGCGCCTCGGCGAGGGCTAGCTAAATATGTAATAAACTAAGGTAGGTGTCATATAAAAATTAAAGTTATGGTCCAAAAACTAGTTTTTCATTTCAAAATTTTTTCGAGCTATCCGCACGTGAGTGGTGTCGTTAGAAGCGCCTCGGCGAGGGCTAGCTAAATATGTAATAAACTAAGGTAGGTGTCATATAAAAATTAAAGTTATGGTCCAAAAACTAGTTTTTCATTTCAACATTTTTTCGAGCTATCCGCACGTGAGTGGTGTCGTTAGAAGCGCCTCGGCGAGGGCTAGCTAAATATGTAATAAACTAAGGTAGGTGTCATATAAAAATTAAAGTTATGGTCCAAAAACTAGTTTTTCATTTCAACCTTTTTTCGAGCTATCCGCACGTGAGTGGTGTCGTTAGAAGCGCCTCGGCGAGGGCTAGCTAAATATGTAATAAACTAAGGTAGGTGTCATATAAAAATTAAAGTTATGGTCCAAAAACTAGTTTTTCATTTCAACATTTTTTCGAGCTATCCGCACGTGAGTGGTGTCGTTAGAAGCGCCTCGGCGAGGGCTAGCTAAATATGTAATAAACTAAGGTAGGTGTCATATAAAAATTAAAGTTATGGTCCAAAAACTAGTTTTTCATTTCAACATTTTTTCGAGCTATCCGCACGTGAGTGGTGTCGTTAGAAGCGCCTCGGCGAGGGCTAGCTAAATATGTAATAAACTAAGGTAGGTGTCATATAAAAATTAAAGTTATGGCCCAAAAACTAGTTTTTCATTTCAACATTTTTTCGAGCTATCCGCACGTGAGTGGTGTCGTTAGAAGCGCCTCGGCGAGGGCTAGCTAAATATGTAATAAACTAAGGTAGGTGTCATATAAAAATTAAAGTTATGGTCCAAAAACTAGTTTTTCATTTCAACATTTTTTCGAGCTATCCGCACGTGAGTGGTGTCGTTAGAAGCGCCTCGGCGAGGGCTAGCTAAATATGTAATAAACTAAGGTAGGTGTAATATAAAAATTAAAGTTATGGTCCAAAAACTAGTTTTTCATTTCAACATTTTTTCGAGCTATCCGCACGTGAGTGGTGTCGTTAGAAGCGCCTCGGCGAGGGCTAGCTAAATATGTAATAAACTAAGGTAGGTGTCATATAAAAATTAAAGTTATGGTCCAAAAACTAGTTTTTCATTTCAACATTTTTTCGAGCTATCCGCACGTGAGTGGTGTCGTTAGAAGCGCCTCGGCGAGGGCTAGCTAAATATGTAATAAACTAAGGTAGGTGTCATATAAAAATTAAAGTTATGGTCCAAAAACTAGTTTTTCATTTCAACATTTTTTCGAGCTATCCGCACGTGAGTGGTGTCGTTAGAAGCGCCTCGGCGAGGGCTAGCTAAATATGTAATAAACTAAGGTAGGTGTCATATAAAAATTAAAGTTATGGTCCAAAAACTAGTTTTTCATTTCAACATTTTTTCGAGCTATCCGCACGTGAGTGGTGTCGTTAGAAGCGCCTCGGCGAGGGCTAGCTAAATATGTAATAAAATAAGGTAGGTGTAATATAAAAATTAAAGTTATGGTCCAAAAACTAGTTTTTCATTTCAACATTTTTTCGAGCTATCCGCACGTGAGTGGTGTCGTTAGAAGCGCCTCGGCGAGGGCTAGCTAAATATGTAATAAACTAGGGTAGGTGTAATATAAAAATTAAAGTTATGGTCCAAAAACTAGTTTTTCATTTCAACATTTTTTCGAGCTATCCGCACGTGAGTGGTGTCGTTAGAAGCGCCTCGGCGAGGGCTAGCTAAATATGTAATAAACTAAGGTAGGTGTCATATAAAAATTAAAGTTATGGTCCAAAAACTAGTTTTTCATTTCAACATTTTTTCGAGCTATCCGCACGTGAGTGGTGTCGTTAGAAGCGCCTCGGCGAGGGCTAGCTAAATATGTAATAAACTAAGGTAGGTGTAATATAAAAATTAAAGTTATGGTCCAAAAACTAGTTTTTCATTTCAACATTTTTTCGAGCTATCCGCACGTGAGTGGTGTCGTTAGAAGCGCCTCGGCGAGGGCTAGCTAAATATGTAATAAACTAGGGTAGGTGTAATATAAAAATTAAAGTTATGGTCCAAAAACTAGTTTTTCATTTCAACATTTTTTCGAGCTATCCGCACGTGAGTGGTGTCGTTAGAAGCGCCTCGGCGAGGGCTAGCTAAATATGTAATAAACTAAGGTAGGTGTCATATAAAAATTAAAGTTATGGTCCAAAAACTAGTTTTTCATTTCAACATTTTTTCGAGCTATCCGCACGTGAGTGGTGTCGTTAGAAGCGCCTCGGCGAGGGCTAGCTAAATATGTAATAAACTAAGGTAGGTGTCATATAAAAATTAAAGTAATGGTCCAAAAACTAGTTTTTCATTTCAACATTTTTTCGAGCTATCCGCACGTGAGTGGTGTCGTTAGAAGCGCCTCGGCGAGGGCTAGCTAAATATGTAATAAACTAAGGTAGGTGTCATATAAAAATTAAAGTTATGGCCCAAAAACTAGTTTTTCATTTCAACATTTTTTCGAGCTATCCGCACGTGAGTGGTGTCGTTAGAAGCGCCTCGGCGAGGGCTAGCTAAATATGTAATAAACTAAGGTAGATGTCATATAAAAATTAAAGTTATGGTCCAAAAACTAGTTTTTCATTTCAACATTTTTTCGAGATATCCGCACGTGAGTGGTGTCGTTAGAAGCGCCTCGGCGAGGGCTAGCTAAATATGTAATAAACTAAGGTAGGTGTCATATAAAAATTAAAGTTATGGCCCAAAAACTAGTTTTTCATTTCAACATTTTTTCGAGCTATCCGCACGTGAGTGGTGTCGTTAGAAGCGCCTCGGCGAGGGCTAGCTAAATATGTAATAAACTAAGGTAGGTGTCATATAAAAATTAAAGTTATGGTCCAAAAACTAGTTTTTCATTTCAACATTTTTTCGAGCTATCCGCACGTGAGTGGTGTCGTTAGAAGCGCCTCGGCGAGGGCTAGCTAAATATGTAATAAACTAAGGTAGGTGTCATATAAAAATTAAAGTTATGGTCCAAAAACTAGTTTTTCATTTCAACATTTTTTCGAGCTATCCGCACGTGAGTGGTGTCGTTAGAAGCGCCTCGGCGAGGGCTAGCTAAATATGTAATAAACTAAGGTAGGTGTCATATAAAAATTAAAGTTATGGTCCAAAAACTAGTTTTTCATTTCAACATTTTTTCGAGCTATCCGCACGTGAGTGGTGTCGTTAGAAGCGCCTCGGCGAGGGCTAGCTAAATATGTAATAAACTAAGGTAGGTGTCATATAAAAATTAAAGTTATGGTCCAAAAACTAGTTTTTCATTTCAAAATTTTTTCGAGCTATCCGCACGTGAGTGGTGTCGTTAGAAGCGCCTCGGCGAGGGCTAGCTAAATATGTAATAAACTAAGGTAGGTGTCATATAAAAATTAAAGTTATGGTCCAAAAACTAGTTTTTCATTTCAACATTTTTTCGAGCTATCCGCACGTGAGTGGTGTCGTTAGAAGCGCCTCGGCGAGGGCTAGCTAAATATGTAATAAACTAAGGTAGGTGTCATATAAAAATTAAAGTTATGGTCCAAAAACTAGTTTTTCATTTCAACCTTTTTTCGAGCTATCCGCACGTGAGTGGTGTCGTTAGAAGCGCCTCGGCGAGGGCTAGCTAAATATGTAATAAACTAAGGTAGGTGTCATATAAAAATTAAAGTTATGGTCCAAAAACTAGTTTTTCATTTCAACATTTTTTCGAGCTATCCGCACGTGAGTGGTGTCGTTAGAAGCGCCTCGGCGAGGGCTAGCTAAATATGTAATAAACTAAGGTAGGTGTCATATAAAAATTAAAGTTATGGTCCAAAAACTAGTTTTTCATTTCAACATTTTTTCGAGCTATCCGCACGTGAGTGGTGTCGTTAGAAGCGCCTCGGCGAGGGCTAGCTAAATATGTAATAAACTAAGGTAGGTGTCATATAAAAATTAAAGTTATGGCCCAAAAACTAGTTTTTCATTTCAACATTTTTTCGAGCTATCCGCACGTGAGTGGTGTCGTTAGAAGCGCCTCGGCGAGGGCTAGCTAAATATGTAATAAACTAAGGTAGGTGTCATATAAAAATTAAAGTTATGGTCCAAAAACTAGTTTTTCATTTCAACATTTTTTCGAGCTATCCGCACGTGAGTGGTGTCGTTAGAAGCGCCTCGGCGAGGGCTAGCTAAATATGTAATAAACTAAGGTAGGTGTAATATAAAAATTAAAGTTATGGTCCAAAAACTAGTTTTTCATTTCAACATTTTTTCGAGCTATCCGCACGTGAGTGGTGTCGTTAGAAGCGCCTCGGCGAGGGCTAGCTAAATATGTAATAAACTAAGGTAGGTGTCATATAAAAATTAAAGTTATGGTCCAAAAACTAGTTTTTCATTTCAACATTTTTTCGAGCTATCCGCACGTGAGTGGTGTCGTTAGAAGCGCCTCGGCGAGGGCTAGCTAAATATGTAATAAACTAAGGTAGGTGTCATATAAAAATTAAAGTTATGGTCCAAAAACTAGTTTTTCATTTCAACATTTTTTCGAGCTATCCGCACGTGAGTGGTGTCGTTAGAAGCGCCTCGGCGAGGGCTAGCTAAATATGTAATAAACTAAGGTAGGTGTCATATAAAAATTAAAGTTATGGTCCAAAAACTAGTTTTTCATTTCAACATTTTTTCGAGCTATCCGCACGTGAGTGGTGTCGTTAGAAGCGCCTCGGCGAGGGCTAGCTAAATATGTAATAAAATAAGGTAGGTGTAATATAAAAATTAAAGTTATGGTCCAAAAACTAGTTTTTCATTTCAACATTTTTTCGAGCTATCCGCACGTGAGTGGTGTCGTTAGAAGCGCCTCGGCGAGGGCTAGCTAAATATGTAATAAACTAAGGTAGGTGTCATATAAAAATTAAAGTTATGGTCCAAAAACTAGTTTTTCATTTCAACATTTTTTCGAGCTATCCGCACGTGAGTGGTGTCGTTAGAAGCGCCTCGGCGAGGGCTAGCTAAATATGTAATAAACTAAGGTAGGTGTCATATAAAAATTAAAGTTATGGTCCAAAAACTAGTTTTTCATTTCAACATTTTTTCGAGCTATCCGCACGTGAGTGGTGTCGTTAGAAGCGCCTCGGCGAGGGCTAGCTAAATATGCAATAAACTAAGGTAGGTGTCATATAAAAATTAAAGTTATGGCCCAAAAACTAGTTTTTCATTTCAACATTTTTTCGAGCTATCCGCACGTGAGTGGTGTCGTTAGAAGCGCCTCGGCGAGGGCTAGCTAAATATGTAATAAACTAAGGTAGGTGTCATATAAAAATTAAAGTTATGGTCCAAAAACTAGTTTTTCATTTCAACATTTTTTCGAGCTATCCGCACGTGAGTGGTGTCGTTAGAAGCGCCTCGGCGAGGGCTAGCTAAATATGTAATAAACTAAGGTAGGTGTAATATAAAAATTAAAGTTATGGTCCAAAAACTAGTTTTTCATTTCAACATTTTTTCGAGCTATCCGCACGTGAGTGGTGTCGTTAGAAGCGCCTCGGCGAGGGCTAGCTAAATATGTAATAAACTAAGGTAGGTGTCATATAAAAATTAAAGTTATGGTCCAAAAACTAGTTTTTCATTTCAACATTTTTTCGAGCTATCCGCACGTGAGTGGTGTCGTTAGAAGCGCCTCGGCGAGGGCTAGCTAAATATGTAATAAACTAAGGTAGGTGTCATATAAAAATTAAAGTTATGGTCCAAAAACTAGTTTTTCATTTCAACATTTTTTCGAGCTATCCGCACGTGAGTGGTGTCGTTAGAAGCGCCTCGGCGAGGGCTAGCTAAATATGTAATAAACTAAGGTAGGTGTCATATAAAAATTAAAGTTATGGTCCAAAAACTAGTTTTTCATTTCAACATTTTTTCGAGCTATCCGCACGTGAGTGGTGTCGTTAGAAGCGCCTCGGCGAGGGCTAGCTAAATATGTAATAAAATAAGGTAGGTGTAATATAAAAATTAAAGTTATGGTCCAAAAACTAGTTTTTCATTTCAACATTTTTTCGAGCTATCCGCACGTGAGTGGTGTCGTTAGAAGCGCCTCGGCGAGGGCTAGCTAAATATGTAATAAACTAGGGTAGGTGTAATATAAAAATTAAAGTTATGGTCCAAAAACTAGTTTTTCATTTCAACATTTTTTCGAGCTATCCGCACGTGAGTGGTGTCGTTAGAAGCGCCTCGGCGAGGGCTAGCTAAATATGTAATAAACTAAGGTAGGTGTCATATAAAAATTAAAGTTATGGTCCAAAAACTAGTTTTTCATTTCAACATTTTTTCGAGCTATCCGCACGTGAGTGGTGTCGTTAGAAGCGCCTCGGCGAGGGCTAGCTAAATATGTAATAAACTAAGGTAGGTGTAATATAAAAATTAAAGTTATGGTCCAAAAACTAGTTTTTCATTTCAACATTTTTTCGAGCTATCCGCACGTGAGTGGTGTCGTTAGAAGCGCCTCGGCGAGGGCTAGCTAAATATGTAATAAACTAGGGTAGGTGTAATATAAAAATTAAAGTTATGGTCCAAAAACTAGTTTTTCATTTCAACATTTTTTCGAGCTATCCGCACGTGAGTGGTGTCGTTAGAAGCGCCTCGGCGAGGGCTAGCTAAATATGTAATAAACTAAGGTAGGTGTCATATAAAAATTAAAGTTATGGTCCAAAAACTAGTTTTTCATTTCAACATTTTTTCGAGCTATCCGCACGTGAGTGGTGTCGTTAGAAGCGCCTCGGCGAGGGCTAGCTAAATATGTAATAAACTAAGGTAGGTGTCATATAAAAATTAAAGTAATGGTCCAAAAACTAGTTTTTCATTTCAACATTTTTTCGAGCTATCCGCACGTGAGTGGTGTCGTTAGAAGCGCCTCGGCGAGGGCTAGCTAAATATGTAATAAACTAAGGTAGGTGTCATATAAAAATTAAAGTTATGGCCCAAAAACCAGTTTTTCATTTCAACATTTTTTCGAGCTATCCGCACGTGAGTGGTGTCGTTAGAAGCGCCTCGGCGAGGGCTAGCTAAATATGTAATAAACTAAGGTAGATGTCATATAAAAATTAAAGTTATGGTCCAAAAACTAGTTTTTCATTTCAACATTTTTTCGAGATATCCGCACGTGAGTGGTGTCGTTAGAAGCGCCTCGGCGAGGGCTAGCTAAATATGTAATAAACTAAGGTAGGTGTCATATAAAAATTAAAGTTATGGTCCAAAAACTAGTTTTTCATTTCAACATTTTTTCGAGCTATCCGCACGTGAGTGGTGTCGTTAGAAGCGCCTCGGCGAGGGCTAGCTAAATATGTAATAAACTAAGGTAGGTGTCATATAAAAATTAAAGTTATGGTCCAAAAACTAGTTTTTCATTTCAACATTTTTTCGAGCTATCCGCACGTGAGTGGTGTCGTTAGAAGCGCCTCGGCGAGGGCTAGCTAAATATGTAATAAACTAAGGTAGGTGTCATATAAAAATTAAAGTAATGGTCCAAAAACTAGTTTTTCATTTCAACATTTTTTCGAGCTATCCGCACGTGAGTGGTGTCGTTAGAAGCGCCTCGGCGAGGGCTAGCTAAATATGTAATAAACTAAGGTAGGTGTCATATAAAAATTAAAGTTATGGTCCAAAAACTAGTTTTTCATTTCAACATTTTTTCGAGCTATCCGCACGTGAGTGGTGTCGTTAGAAGCGCCTCGGCGAGGGCTAGCTAAATATGTAATAAACTAAGGTAGGTGTCATATAAAAATTAAAGTTATGGTCCAAAAACTAGTTTTTCATTTCAACATTTTTTCGAGCTATCCGCACGTGAGTGGTGTCGTTAGAAGCGCCTCGGCGAGGGCTAGCTAAATATGTAATAAACTAAGGTAGGTGTCATATAAAAATTAAAGTTATGGTCCAAAAACTAGTTTTTCATTTCAACATTTTTTCGAGCTATCCGCACGTGAGTGGTGTCGTTAGAAGCGCCTCGGCGAGGGCTAGCTAAATATGTAATAAACTAAGGTAGGTGTCATATAAAAATTAAAGTTATGGCCCAAAAACTAGTTTTTCATTTCAACATTTTTTCGAGCTATCCGCACGTGAGTGGTGTCGTTAGAAGCGCCTCGGCGAGGGCTAGCTAAATATGTAATAAACTAAGGAAGGTGTCATATAAAAATTAAAGTTATGGTCCAAAAACTAGTTTTTCATTTCAACATTTTTTCGAGCTATCCGCACGTGAGTGGTGTCGTTAGAAGCGCCTCGGCGAGGGCTAGCTAAATATGTAATAAACTAAGGTAGGTGTAATATAAAAATTAAAGTTATGGTCCAAAAACTAGTTTTTCATTTCAACATTTTTTCGAGCTATCCGCACGTGAGTGGTGTCGTTAGAAGCGCCTCGGCGAGGGCTAGCTAAATATGTAATAAACTAAGGTAGGTGTCATATAAAAATTAAAGTTATGGTCCAAAAACTAGTTTTTCATTTCAACATTTTTTCGAGCTATCCGCACGTGAGTGGTGTCGTTAGAAGCGCCTCGGCGAGGGCTAGCTAAATATGTAATAAACTAAGGTAGGTGTCACATAAAAATTAAAGTAATGGTCCAAAAACTAGTTTTTCATTTCAACATTTTTTCGAGCTATCCGCACGTGAGTGGTGTCGTTAGAAGCGCCTCGGCGAGGGCTAGCTAAATATGTAATAAACTAAGGTAGGTGTCATATAAAAATTAAAGTTATGGCCCAAAAACTAGTTTTTCATTTCAACATTTTTTCGAGCTATCCGCACGTGATTGGTGTCGTTAGAAGCGCCTCGGCGAGGGCTAGCTAAATATGTAATAAACGAAGGTAGGTGTCATATAAAAATTAAAGTTATGGCCCAAAAACTAGTTTTTCATTTCAACATTTTTTCGAGCTATCCGCACGTGAGTGGTGTCGTTAGAAGCGCCTCGGCGAGGGCTAGCTAAATATGTAATAAACTAAGGTAGGTGTCATATAAAAATTAAAGTTATGGTCCAAAAACTAGTTTTTCATTTCAACATTTTTTCGAGCTATCCGCACGTGAGTGGTGTCGTTAGAAGCGCCTCGGCGAGGGCTAGCTAAATATGTAATAAACTAAGGTAGGTGTCATATAAAAATTAAAGTTATGGTCCAAAAACTAGTTTTTCATTTCAACATTTTTTCGAGCTATCCGCACGTGAGTGGTGTCGTTAGAAGCGCCTCGGCGAGGGCTAGCTAAATATGTAATAAACTAAGGTAGGTGTCATATAAAAATTAAAGTTATGGTCCAAAAACTAGTTTTTCATTTCAACATTTTTTCGAGCTATCCGCACGTGAGTGGTGTCGTTAGAAGCGCCTCGGCGAGGGCTAGCTAAATATGTAATAAACTAAGGTAGGTGTCATATAAAAATTAAAGTTATGGTCCAAAAACTAGTTTTTCATTTCAACATTTTTTCGAGCTATCCGCACGTGAGTGGTGTCGTTAGAAGCGCCTCGGCGAGGGCTAGCTAAATATGTAATAAACTAAGGTAGGTGTCATATAAAAATTAAAGTTATGGCCCAAAAACTAGTTTTTCATTTCAACATTTTTTCGAGCTATCCGCACGTGAGTGGTGTCGTTAGAAGCGCCTCGGCGAGGGCTAGCTAAATATGTAATAAACTAAGGTAGGTGTAATATAAAAATTAAAGTTATGGTCCAAAAACTAGTTTTTCATTTCAACATTTTTTCGAGCTATCCGCACGTGAGTGGTGTCGTTAGAAGCGCCTCGGCGAGGGCTAGCTAAATATGTAATAAACTAAGGTAGGTGTAATATAAAAATTAAAGTTATGGTCCAAAAACTAGTTTTTCATTTCAACATTTTTTCGAGCTATCCGCACGTGAGTGGTGTCGTTAGAAGCGCCTCGGCGAGGGCTAGCTAAATATGTAATAAACTAAGGTAGGTGTCATATAAAAATTAAAGTTATGGTCCAAAAACTAGTTTTTCATTTCAACATTTTTTCGAGCTATCCGCACGTGAGTGGTGTCGTTAGAAGCGCCTCGGCGAGGGCTAGCTAAATATGTAATAAACTAAGGTAGGTGTCATATAAAAATTAAAGTAATGGTCCAAAAACTAGTTTTTCATTTCAACATTTTTTCGAGCTATCCGCACGTGAGTGGTGTCGTTAGAAGCGCCTCGGCGAGGGCTAGCTAAATATGTAATAA
Source organism: Autographa pulchrina (assembly GCA_905475315.1). NCBI lineage: Eukaryota > Metazoa > Arthropoda > Insecta > Lepidoptera > Noctuidae > Autographa > Autographa pulchrina. Next base: position 50,142 of record CAJQGB010000002.1, on the reverse strand, counting down.
ACTAAGGTAGGTGTCATATAAAAATTAAAGTTATGGCCCAAAAACTAGTTTTTCATTTCAACATTTTTTCGAGCTATCCGCACGTGATTGGTGTCGTTAGAAGCGCCTCGGCGAGGGCTAGCTAAATATGTAATAAACTAAGGTAGGTGTCATATAAAAATTAAAGTTATGGCCCAAAAACTAGTTTTTCATTTCAACATTTTTTCGAGCTATCCGCACGTGAGTGGTGTCGTTAGAAGCGCCTCGGCGAGGGCTAGCTAAATATGTAATAAACTAAGGTAGGTGTCATATAAAAATTAAAGTTATGGTCCAAAAACTAGTTTTTCATTTCAACATTTTTTCGAGCTATCCGCACGTGAGTGGTGTCGTTAGAAGCGCCTCGGCGAGGGCTAGCTAAATATGTAATAAACTAAGGTAGGTGTCATATAAAAATTAAAGTTATGGTCCAAAAACTAGTTTTTCATTTCAACATTTTTTCGAGCTATCCGCACGTGAGTGGTGTCGTTAGAAGCGCCTCGGCGAGGGCTAGCTAAATATGTAATAAACTAAGGTAGGTGTCATATAAAAATTAAAGTTATGGTCCAAAAACTAGTTTTTCATTTCAACATTTTTTCGAGCTATCCGCACGTGAGTGGTGTCGTTAGAAGCGCCTCGGCGAGGGCTAGCTAAATATGTAATAAACTAAGGTAGGTGTCATATAAAAATTAAAGTTATGGTCCAAAAACTAGTTTTTCATTTCAACATTTTTTCGAGCTATCCGCACGTGAGTGGTGTCGTTAGAAGCGCCTCGGCGAGGGCTAGCTAAATATGTAATAAACTAAGGTAGGTGTCATATAAAAATTAAAGTTCTGGTCCAAAAACTAGTTTTTCATTTCAACATTTTTTCGAGCTATCCGCACGTGAGTGGTGTCGTTAGAAGCGCCTCGGCAAGGGCTAGCTAAATATGTAATAAACTAAGGTAGGTGTCATATAAAAATTAAAGTTATGGTCCAAAAACTAGTTTTTCATTTCAACATTTTTTCGAGCTATCCGCACGTGAGTGGTGTCGTTAGAAGCGCCTCGGCGAGGGCTAGCTAAATATGTAATAAACTAAGGTAGGTGTAATATAAAAATTAAAGTTATGGTCCAAAAACTAGTTTTTCATTTCAACATTTTTTCGAGCTATCCGCACGTGAGTGGTGTCGTTAGAAGCGCCTCGGCGAGGGCTAGCTAAATATGTAATAAACTAAGGTAGGTGTCATATAAAAATTAAAGTTATGGTCCAAAAACTAGTTTTTCATTTCAACATTTTTTCGAGCTATCCGCACGTGAGTGGTGTCGTTAGAAGCGCCTCGGCGAGGGCTAGCTAAATATGTAATAAACTAAGGTAGGTGTCATATAAAAATTAAAGTTATGGTCCAAAAACTAGTTTTTCATTTCAACATTTTTTCGAGCTATCCGCACGTGAGTGGTGTCGTTAGAAGCGCCTCGGCGAGGGCTAGCTAAATATGTAATAAACTAAGGTAGGTGTCATATAAAAATTAAAGTTATGGTCCAAAAACTAGTTTTTCATTTCAACATTTTTTCGAGCTATCCGCACGTGAGTGGTGTCGTTAGAAGCGCCTCGGCGAGGGCTAGCTAAATATGTAATAAACTAAGGTAGGTGTCATATAAAAATTAAAGTTATGGTCCAAAAACTAGTTTTTCATTTCAACATTTTTTCGAGCTATCCGCACGTGAGTGGTGTCGTTAGAAGCGCCTCGGCGAGGGCTAGCTAAATATGTAATAAACTAAGGTAGGTGTCATATAAAAATTAAAGTTATGGCCCAAAAACTAGTTTTTCATTTCAACATTTTTTCGAGCTATCCGCACGTGAGTGATGTCGTTAGAAGCGCCTCGGCGAGGGCTAGCTAAATATGTAATAAACTAAGGTAGGTGTCATATAAAAATTAAAGTTATGGTCCAAAAACTAGTTTTTCATTTCAACATTTTTTCGAGCTATCCGCACGTGAGTGGTGTCGTTAGAAGCGCCTCGGCGAGGGCTAGCTAAATATGTAATAAACTAAGGTAGGTGTCATATAAAAATTAGAGTTATGGTCCAAAAACTAGTTTTTCATTTCAACATTTTTTCGAGCTATCCGCACGTGAGTGGTGTCGTTAGAAGCGCCTCGGCGAGGGCTAGCTAAATATGTAATAAACTAAGGTAGGTGTCATATAAAAATTAAAGTTATGGTCCAAAAACTAGTTTTTCATTTCAACATTTTTTCGAGCTATCCGCACGTGAGTGGTGTCGTTAGAAGCGCCTCGGCGAGGGCTAGCTAAATATGTAATAAACTAAGGTAGGTGTCATATAAAAATTAAAGTTATGGTCCAAAAACTAGTTTTTCATTTCAACATTTTTTCGAGCTATCCGCACGTGAGTGGTGTCGTTAGAAGCGCCTCGGCGAGGGCTAGCTAAATATGTAATAAACTAAGGTAGGTGTCATATAAAAATTAAAGTTATGGTCCAAAAACTAGTTTTTCATTTCAACATTTTTTCGAGCTATCCGCACGTGAGTGGTGTCGTTAGAAGCGCCTCGGCGAGGGCTAGCTAAATATGTAATAAACTAAGGTAGGTGTCATATAAAAATTAAAGTTATGGTCCAAAAACTAGTTTTTCATTTCAACATTTTTTCGAGCTATCCGCACGTGAGTGGTGTCGTTAGAAGCGCCTCGGCGAGGGCTAGCTAAATATGTAATAAACTAAGGTAGGTGTCATATAAAAATTAAAGTTATGGCCCAAAAACTAGTTTTTCATTTCAAAATTTTTTCGAGCTATCCGCACGTGAGTGGTGTCGTTAGAAGCGCCTCGGCGAGGGCTAGCTAAATATGTAATAAACTAAGGTAGGTGTCATATAAAAATTAAAGTTATGGTCCAAAAACTAGTTTTTCATTTCAACATTTTTTCGAGCTATCCGCACGTGAGTGGTGTCGTTAGAAGCGCCTCGGCGAGGGCTAGCTAAATATGTAATAAACTAAGGTAGGTGTCATATAAAAATTAAAGTTATGGTCCAAAAACTAGTTTTTCATTTCAACATTTTTTCGAGCTATCCGCACGTGAGTGGTGTCGTTAGAAGCGCCTCGGCGAGGGCTAGCTAAATATGTAATAAACTAAGGTAGGTGTCATATAAAAATTAAAGTTATGGTCCAAAAACTAGTTTTTCATTTCAACATTTTTTCGAGCTATCCGCACGTGAGTGGTGTCGTTAGAAGCGCCTCGGCGAGGGCTAGCTAAATATGTAATAAACTAAGGTAGGTGTCATATAAAAATTAAAGTTATGGTCCAAAAACTAGTTTTTCATTTCAACATTTTTTCGAGCTATCCGCACGTGAGTGGTGTCGTTAGAAGCGCCTCGGCGAGGGCTAGCTAAATATGTAATAAACTAAGGTAGGTAATATAAAAATTAAAGTTATGGTCCAAAAACTAGTTTTTCATTTCAACATTTTTTCGAGCTATCCGCACGTGAGTGGTGTCGTTAGAAGCGCCTCGGCGAGGGCTAGCTAAATATGTAATAAACTAAGGTAGGTGTCATATAAAAATTAAAGTTATGGTCCAAAAACTAGTTTTTCATTTCAACATTTTTTCGAGCTATCCGCACGTGAGTGGTGTCGTTAGAAGCGCCTCGGCGAGGGCAAGCTAAATATGAAATAAACTAAGGTAGGTGTCATATAAAAATTAAAGTTATGGTCCAAAAACTAGTTTTTCATTTCAACATTTTTTCGAGCTATCCGCACGTGAGTGGTGTCGTTAGAAGCGCCTCGGCGAGGGCTAGCTAAATATGTAATAAACTAAGGTAGGTGTCATATAAAAATTAAAGTTATGGTCCAAAAACTAGTTTTTCATTTCAACATTTTTTCGAGCTATCCGCACGTGAGTGGTGTCGTTAGAAGCGCCTCGGCGAGGGCTAGCTAAATATGTAATAAACTAAGGTAGGTGTCATATAAAAATTAAAGTTATGGTCCAAAAACTAGTTTTTCATTTCAACATTTTTTCGAGCTATCCGCACGTGAGTGGTGTCGTTAGAAGCGCCTCGGCGAGGGCTAGCTAAATATGTAATAAACTAGGGTAGGTGTAATATAAAAATTAAAGTTATGGTCCAAAAACTAGTTTTTCATTTCAACATTTTTTCGAGCTATCCGCACGTGAGTGGTGTCGTTAGAAGCGCCTCGGCGAGGGCTAGCTAAATATGTAATAAACTAAGGTAGGTGTAATATAAAAATTAAAGTTATGGTCCAAAAACTAGTTTTTCATTTCAACATTTTTTCGAGCTATCCGCACGTGAGTGGTGTCGTTAGAAGCGCCTCGGCGAGGGCTAGCTAAATATGTAATAAACTAAGGTAGGTGTAATATAAAAATTAAAGTTATGGTCCAAAAACTAGTTTTTCATTTCAACATTTTTTCGAGCTATCCGCACGTGAGTGGTGTCGTTAGAAGCGCCTCGGCGAGGGCTAGCTAAATCTATACTTATAATAAATCTGTAGAAATGAAAATTCTGTACATTGAAATTATCAAAAAAATAAATGGCGGGGGGTGTTACTAGACCGACACCGAAATCAAAAGTGTGAAAAAAAAATTTTTTGTCTGTCTGTCTGTCTGTTTGTTCAGGTATCACGCAAAAACTACCGGTTCGATTACGATGAAACTTGGTAAAATTATTCTTTATTATCCTGGGCACCACACTGGGTAGTTTTTATCCCGGAAAAGTATAAACAATAAAAAAAAAACTTAATTTAGCGGTTAAAAACTCATTGATAAGTTTCGTCATCCACGCGAACGAAGTCGCAGGCACAGCTAGTATGTAATAAACTAAGGTAGGTGTAATATAAAAATTAAAGTTATGGTCCAAAAACTAGTTTTTCATTTCAACATTTTTTCGAGCTATCCGCACGTGAGTGGTGTCGTTAGAAGCGCCTCGGCGAGGGCTAGCTAAATATGTAATAAACTAAGGTAGGTGTCATATAAAAATTAAAGTTATGGTCCAAAAACTAGTTTTTCATTTCAACATTTTTTCGAGCTATCCGCACGTGAGTGGTGTCGTTAGAAGCGCCTCGGCGAGGGCTAGCTAAATATGTAATAAACTAAGGTAGGTGTCATATAAAAATTAAAGTTATGGTCCAAAAACTAGTTTTTCATTTCAACATTTTTTCGAGCTATCCGCACGTGAGTGGTGTCGTTAGAAGCGCCTCGGCGAGGGCTAGCTAAATATGTAATAAACTAAGGTAGGTGTCATATAAAAATTAAAGTTATGGTCCAAAAACTAGTTTTTCATTTCAACATTTTTTCGAGCTATCCGCACGTGAGTGGTGTCGTTAGAAGCGCCTCGGCGAGGGCTAGCTAAATATGTAATAAACTAAGGTAGGTGTCATATAAAAATTAAAGTTATGGTCCAAAAACTAGTTTTTCATTTCAACATTTTTTCGAGCTATCCGCACGTGAGTGGTGTCGTTAGAAGCGCCTCGGCGAGGGCTAGCTAAATATGTAATAAACTAAGGTAGGTGTCATATAAAAATTAAAGTTATGGTCCAAAAACTAGTTTTTCATTTCAACATTTTTTCGAGCTATCCGCACGTGAGTGGTGTCGTTAGAAGCGCCTCGGCGAGGGCTAGCTAAATATGTAATAAACTAAGGTAGGTGTCATATAAAAATTAAAGTTATGGTCCAAAAACTAGTTTTTCATTTCAACATTTTTTCGAGCTATCCGCACGTGAGTGGTGTCGTTAGAAGCGCCTCGGCGAGGGCTAGCTAAATATGTAATAAACTAAGGTAGGTGTCATATAAAAATTAAAGTTATGGTCCAAAAACTAGTTTTTCATTTCAACATTTTTTCGAGCTATCCGCACGTGAGTGGTGTCGTTAGAAGCGCCTCGGCGAGGGCTAGCTAAATATGTAATAAACTAAGGTAGGTGTCATATAAAAATTAAAGTTATGGTCCAAAAACTAGTTTTTCATTTCAACATTTTTTCGAGCTATCCGCACGTGAGTGGTGTCGTTAGAAGCGCCTCGGCGAGGGCTAGCTAAATATGTAATAAACTAAGGTAGGTGTCATATAAAAATTAAAGTTATGGTCCAAAAACTAGTTTTTCATTTCAACATTTTTTCGAGCTATCCGCACGTGAGTGGTGTCGTTAGAAGCGCCTCGGCGAGGGCTAGCTAAATATGTAATAAACTAAGGTAGGTGTCATATAAAAATTAAAGTTATGGTCCAAAAACTAGTTTTTCATTTCAACATTTTTTCGAGCTATCCGCACGTGAGTGGTGTCGTTAGAAGCGCCTCGGCGAGGGCTAGCTAAATATGTAATAAACTAAGGTAGGTGTCATATAAAAATTAAAGTTATGGTCCAAAAACTAGTTTTTCATTTCAACATTTTTTCGAGCTATCCGCACGTGAGTGGTGTCGTTAGAAGCGCCTCGGCGAGGGCTAGCTAAATATGTAATAAACTAAGGTAGGTGTCATATAAAAATTAAAGTTATGGTCCAAAAACTAGTTTTTCATTTCAACATTTTTTCGAGCTATCCGCACGTGAGTGGTGTCGTTAGAAGCGCCTCGGCGAGGGCTAGCTAAATATGTAATAAACTAAGGTAGGTGTCATATAAAAATTAAAGTTATGGTCCAAAAACTAGTTTTTCATTTCAACATTTTTTCGAGCTATCCGCACGTGAGTGGTGTCGTTAGAAGCGCCTCGGCGAGGGCTAGCTAAATATGTAATAAACTAGGGTAGGTGTAATATAAAAATTAAAGTTATGGTCCAAAAACTAGTTTTTCATTTCAACATTTTTTCGAGCTACCCGCACGTGAGTGGTGTCGTTAGAAGCGCCTCGGCGAGGGCTAGCTAAATATGTAATAAACTAAGGTAGGTGTCATATAAAAATTAAAGTTATGGTCCAAAAACTAGTTTTTCATTTCAACATTTTTTCGAGCTATCCGCACGTGAGTGGTGTCGTTAGAAGCGCCTCGGCGAGGGCTAGCTAAATATGTAATAAACTAAGGTAGGTGTCATATAAAAATTAAAGTTATGGTCCAAAAACTAGTTTTTCATTTCAACATTTTTTCGAGCTATCCGCACGTGAGTGGTGTCGTTAGAAGCGCCTCGGCGAGGGCTAGCTAAATATGTAATAAACTAAGGTAGGTGTAATATAAAAATTAAAGTTATGGTCCAAAAACTAGTTTTTCATTTCAACATTTTTTCGAGCTATCCGCACGTGAGTGGTGTCGTTAGAAGCGCCTCGGCGAGGGCTAGCTAAATATGTAATAAACTAAGGTAGGTGTCATATAAAAATTAAAGTTATGGTCCAAAAACTAGTTTTTCATTTCAACATTTTTTCGAGCTATCCGCACGTGAGTGGTGTCGTTAGAAGCGCCTCGGCGAGGGCTAGCTAAATATGTAATAAACTAAGGTAGGTGTCATATAAAAATTAAAGTTATGGTCCAAAAACTAGTTTTTCATTTCAACATTTTTTCGAGCTACCCGCACGTGAGTGGTGTCGTTAGAAGCGCCTCGGCGAGGGCTAGCTAAATATGTAATAAACTAAGGTAGGTGTCATATAAAAATTAAAGTTATGGTCCAAAAACTAGTTTTTCATTTCAACATTTTTTCGAGCTATCCGCACGTGAGTGGTGTCGTTAGAAGCGCCTCGGCGAGGGCTAGCTAAATATGTTATAAACTAAGGTAGGTGTCATATAAAAATTAAAGTTATGGTCCAAAAACTAGTTTTTCATTTCAACATTTTTTCGAGCTATCCGCACGTGAGTGGTGTCGTTAGAAGCGCCTCGGCGAGGGCTAGCTAAATATGTAATAAACTAGGGTAGGTGTAATATAAAAATTAAAGTTATGGTCCAAAAACTAGTTTTTCATTTCAACATTTTTTCGAGCTATCCGCACGTGAGTGGTGTCGTTAGAAGCGCCTCGGCGAGGGCTAGCTAAATATGTAATAAACTAAGGTAGGTGTAATATAAAAATTAAAGTTATGGTCCAAAAACTAGTTTTTCATTTCAACATTTTTTCGAGCTATCCGCACGTGAGTGGTGTCGTTAGAAGCGCCTCGGCGAGGGCTAGCTAAATATGTAATAAACTAAGGTAGGTGTCATATAAAAATTAAAGTTATGGTCCAAAAACTAGTTTTTCATTTCAACATTTTTTCGAGCTATCCGCACGTGAGTGGTGTCGTTAGAAGCGCCTCGGCGAGGGCTAGCTAAATATGTAATAAACTAAGGTAGGTGTCATATAAAAATTAAAGTTATGGCCATAAAACTAGTTTTTCATTTCAACATTTTTTCGAGCTATCCGCACGTGAGTGGTGTCGTTAGAAGCGCCTCGGCGAGGGCTAGCTAAATATGTAATAAACTAAGGTAGGTGTAATATAAAAATTAAAGTTATGGTCCAAAAACTAGTTTTTCATTTCAACATTTTTTCGAGCTATCCGCACGTGAGTGGTGTCGTTAGAAGCGCCTCGGCGAGGGCTAGCTAAATATGTTATAAACTAAGGTAGGTGTCATATAAAAATTAAAGTTATGGTCCAAAAACTAGTTTTTCATTTCAACATTTTTTCGAGCTATCCGCACGTGAGTGGTGTCGTTAGAAGCGCCTCGGCGAGGGCTAGCTAAATATGTAATAAACTAAGGTAGGTGTCATATAAAAATTAAAGTTATGGTCCAAAAACTAGTTTTTCATTTCAACATTTTTTCGAGCTATCCGCACGTGAGTGGTGTCGTTAGAAGCGCCTCGGCGAGGGCTAGCTAAATATGTAATAAACTAAGGTAGGTGTAATATAAAAATTAAAGTTATGGTCCAAAAACTAGTTTTTCATTTCAACATTTTTTCGAGCTATCCGCACGTGAGTGGTATCGTTAGAAGCGCCTCGGCGAGGGCTAGCTAAATATGTAATAAACTAGGGTAGGTGTAATATAAAAATTAAAGTTATGGTCCAAAAACTAGTTTTTCATTTCAAAATTTTTTCGAGCTATCCGCACGTGAGTGGTGTCGTTAGAAGCGCCTCGGCGAGGGCTAGCTAAATATGTAATAAACTAAGGTAGGTGTAATATAAAAATTAAAGTTATGGTCCAAAAACTAGTTTTTCATTTCAACATTTTTTCGAGCTATCCGCACGTGAGTGGTGTCGTTAGAAGCGCCTCGGCGAGGGCTAGCTAAATATGTAATAAACTAGGGTAGGTGTAATATAAAAATTAAAGTTATGGTCCAAAAACTAGTTTTTCATTTCAACATTTTTTCGAGCTATCCGCACGTGAGTGGTGTCGTTAGAAGCGCCTCGGCGAGGGCTAGCTAAATATGTAATAAACTAAGGTAGGTGTCATATAAAAATTAAAGTTATGGTCCAAAAACTAGTTTTTCATTTCAACATTTTTTCGAGCTATCCGCACGTGAGTGGTGTCGTTAGAAGCGCCTCGGCGAGGGCTAGCTAAATATGTAATAAACTAAGGTAGGTGTCATATAAAAATTAAAGTTATGGTCCAAAAACTAGTTTTTCATTTCAACATTTTTTCGAGCTATCCGCACGTGAGTGGTGTCGTTAGAAGCGCCTCGGCGAGGGCTAGCTAAATATGTAATAAACTAAGGTAGGTGTCATATAAAAATTAAAGTTATGGTCCAAAAACTAGTTTTTCATTTCAACATTTTTTCGAGCTATCCGCACGTGAGTGGTGTCGTTAGAAGCGCCTCGGCGAGGGCTAGCTAAATATGTAATAAACTAAGGTAGGTGTAATATAAAAATTAAAGTTATGGTCCAAAAACTAGTTTTTCATTTCAACATTTTTTCGAGCTATCCGCACGTGAGTGGTGTCGTTAGAAGCGCCTCGGCGAGGGCTAGCTAAATATGTAATAAACTAAGGTAGGTGTCATATAAAAATTAAAGTTATGGTCCAAAAACTAGTTTTTCATTTCAACATTTTTTCGAGCTATCCGCACGTGAGTGGTGTCGTTAGAAGCGCCTCGGCGAGGGCTAGCTAAATATGTAATAAACTAAGGTAGGTGTCATATAAAAATTAAAGTTATGGTCCAAAAACTAGTTTTTCATTTCAACATTTTTTCGAGCTATCCGCACGTGAGTGGTGTCGTTAGAAGCGCCTCGGCGAGGGCTAGCTAAATATGTAATAAACTAAGGTAGGTGTCATATAAAAATTAAAGTTATGGTCCAAAAACTAGTTTTTCATTTCAACATTTTTTCGAGCTATCCGCACGTGAGTGGTGTCGTTAGAAGCGCCTCGGCGAGGGCTAGCTAAATATGTAATAAACTAAGGTAGGTGTCATATAAAAATTAAAGTTATGGTCCAAAAACTAGTTTTTCATTTCAACATTTTTTCGAGCTATCCGCACGTGAGTGGTGTCGTTAGAAGCGCCTCGGCGAGGGCTAGCTAAATATGTAATAAACTAAGGTAGGTGTCATATAAAAATTAAAGTTATGGTCCAAAAACTAGTTTTTCATTTCAACATTTTTTCGAGCTATCCGCACGTGAGTGGTGTCGTTAGAAGCGCCTCGGCGAGGGCTAGCTAAATATGTAATAAACTAAGGTAGGTGTCATATAAAAATTAAAGTTATGGTCCAAAAACTAGTTTTTCATTTCAACATTTTTTCGAGCTATCCGCACGTGAGTGGTGTCGTTAGAAGCGCCTCGGCGAGGGCTAGCTAAATATGTAATAAACTAAGGTAGGTGTCATATAAAAATTAAAGTTATGGTCCAAAAACTAGTTTTTCATTTCAACATTTCTTCGAGCTATCCGCACGTGAGTGGTGTCGTTAGAAGCGCCTCGGCGAGGGCTAGCTAAATATGTAATAAACTAAGGTAGGTGTCATATAAAAATTAAAGTTATGGTCCAAAAACTAGTTTTTCATTTCAACATTTTTTCGAGCTATCCGCACGTGAGTGGTGTCGTTAGAAGCGCCTCGGCGAGGGCTAGCTAAATATGTAATAAACTAAGGTAGGTGTCATATAAAAATTAAAGTTATGGTCCAAAAACTAGTTTTTCATTTCAACATTTTTTCGAGCTATCCGCACGTGAGTGGTGTCGTTAGAAGCGCCTCGGCGAGGGCTAGCTAAATATGTAATAAACTAAGGTAGGTGTCATATAAAAATTAAAGTTATGGTCCAAAAACTAGTTTTTCATTTCAACATTTTTTCGAGCTATCCGCACGTGAGTGGTGTCGTTAGAAGCGCCTCGGCGAGGGCTAGCTAAATATGTAATAAACTAAGGTAGGTGTCATATAAAAATTAAAGTTATGGTCCAAAAACTAGTTTTTCATTTCAACATTTTTTCGAGCTATCCGCACGTGAGTGGTGTCGTTAGAAGCGCCTCGGCGAGGGCTAGCTAAATATGTAATAAACTAAGGTAGGTGTCATATAAAAATTAAAGTTATGGTCCAAAAACTAGTTTTTCATTTCAACATTTTTTCGAGCTATCCGCACGTGAGTGGTGTCGTTAGAAGCGCCTCGGCGAGGGCTAGCTAAATATGTAATAAACTAGGGTAGGTGTAATATAAAAATTAAAGTTATGGTCCAAAAACTAGTTTTTCATTTCAACATTTTTTCGAGCTATCCGCACGTGAGTGGTGTCGTTAGAAGCGCCTCGGCGAGGGCTAGCTAAATATGTAATAAACTAAGGTAGGTGTCATATAAAAATTAAAGTTATGGTCCAAAAACTAGTTTTTCATTTCAACATTTTTTCGAGCTATCCGCACGTGAGTGGTGTCGTTAGAAGCGCCTCGGCGAGGGCTAGCTAAATATGTAATAAACTAAGGTAGGTGTCATATAAAAATTAAAGTTATGGTCCAAAAACTAGTTTTTCATTTCAACATTTTTTCGAGCTATCCGCACGTGAGTGGTGTCGTTAGAAGCGCCTCGGCGAGGGCTAGCTAAATATGTAATAAACTAAGGTAGGTGTAATATAAAAATTAAAGTTATGGTCCAAAAACTAGTTTTTCATTTCAACATTTTTTCGAGCTATCCGCACGTGAGTGGTGTCGTTAGAAGCGCCTCGGCGAGGGCTAGCTAAATATGTAATAAACTAAGGTAGGTGTCATATAAAAATTAAAGTTATGGTCCAAAAACTAGTTTTTCATTTCAACATTTTTTCGAGCTATCCGCACGTGAGTGGTGTCGTTAGAAGCGCCTCGGCGAGGGCTAGCTAAATATGTAATAAACTAAGGTAGGTGTCATATAAAAATTAAAGTTATGGTCCAAAAACTAGTTTTTCATTTCAACATTTTTTCGAGCTATCCGCACGTGAGTGGTGTCGTTAGAAGCGCCTCGGCGAGGGCTAGCTAAATATGTAATAAACTAAGGTAGGTGTCATATAAAAATTAAAGTTATGGTCCAAAAACTAGTTTTTCATTTCAACATTTTTTCGAGCTATCCGCACGTGAGTGGTGTCGTTAGAAGCGCCTCGGCGAGGGCTAGCTAAATATGTTATAAACTAAGGTAGGTGTCATATAAAAATTAAAGTTATGGTCCAAAAACTAGTTTTTCATTTCAACATTTTTTCGAGCTATCCGCACGTGAGTGGTGTCGTTAGAAGCGCCTCGGCGAGGGCTAGCTAAATATGTAATAAACTAGGGTAGGTGTAATATAAAAATTAAAGTTATGGTCCAAAAACTAGTTTTTCATTTCAACATTTTTTCGAGCTATCCGCACGTGAGTGGTGTCGTTAGAAGCGCCTCGGCGAGGGCTAGCTAAATATGTAATAAACTAAGGTAGGTGTAATATAAAAATTAAAGTTATGGTCCAAAAACTAGTTTTTCATTTCAACATTTTTTCGAGCAATCCGCACGTGAGTGGTGTCGTTAGAAGCGCCTCGGCGAGGGCTAGCTAAATATGTAATAAACTAAGGTAGGTGTCATATAAAAATTAAAGTTATGGTCCAAAAACTAGTTTTTCATTTCAACATTTTTTCGAGCTATCCGCACGTGAGTGGTGTCGTTAGAAGCGCCTCGGCGAGGGCTAGCTAAATATGTAATAAACTAAGGTAGGTGTCATATAAAAATTAAAGTTATGGCCCAAAAACTAGTTTTTCATTTCAACATTTTTTCGAGCTATCCGCACGTGAGTGGTGTCGTTAGAAGCGCCTCGGCGAGGGCTAGCTAAATATGTAATAAACTAAGGTAGGTGTCATATAAAAATTAAAGTTATGGTCCAAAAACTAGTTTTTCATTTCAACATTTTTTCGAGCTATCCGCACGTGAGTGGTGTCGTTAGAAGCGCCTCGGCGAGGGCTAGCTAAATATGTTATAAACTAAGGTAGGTGTCATATAAAAATTAAAGTTATGGTCCAAAAACTAGTTTTTCATTTCAACATTTTTTCGAGCTATCCGCACGTGAGTGGTGTCGTTAGAAGCGCCTCGGCGAGGGCTAGCTAAATATGTAATAAACTAAGGTAGGTGTCATATAAAAATTAAAGTTATGGTCCAAAAACTAGTTTTTCATTTCAACATTTTTTCGAGCTATCCGCACGTGAGTGGTGTCGTTAGAAGCGCCTCGGCGAGGGCTAGCTAAATATGTAATAAACTAAGGTAGGTGTAATATAAAAATTAAAGTTATGGTCCAAAAACTAGTTTTTCATTTCAACATTTTTTCGAGCTATCCGCACGTGAGTGGTATCGTTAGAAGCGCCTCGGCGAGGGCTAGCTAAATATGTAATAAACTAGGGTAGGTGTAATATAAAAATTAAAGTTATGGTCCAAAAACTAGTTTTTCATTTCAAAATTTTTTCGAGCTATCCGCACGTGAGTGGTGTCGTTAGAAGCGCCTCGGCGAGGGCTAGCTAAATATGTAATAAACTAAGGTAGGTGTAATATAAAAATTAAAGTTATGGTCCAAAAACTAGTTTTTCATTTCAACATTTTTTCGAGCTATCCGCACGTGAGTGGTGTCGTTAGAAGCGCCTCGGCGAGGGCTAGCTAAATATGTAATAAACTAGGGTAGGTGTAATATAAAAATTAAAGTTATGGTCCAAAAACTAGTTTTTCATTTCAACATTTTTTCGAGCTATCCGCACGTGAGTGGTGTCGTTAGAAGCGCCTCGGCGAGGGCTAGCTAAATATGTAATAAACTAAGGTAGGTGTCATATAAAAATTAAAGTTATGGTCCAAAAACTAGTTTTTCATTTCAACATTTTTTCGAGCTATCCGCACGTGAGTGGTGTCGTTAGAAGCGCCTCGGCGAGGGCTAGCTAAATATGTAATAAACTAAGGTAGGTGTCATATAAAAATTAAAGTTATGGTCCAAAAACTAGTTTTTCATTTCAACATTTTTTCGAGCTATCCGCACGTGAGTGGTGTCGTTAGAAGCGCCTCGGCGAGGGCTAGCTAAATATGTAATAAACTAAGGTAGGTGTCATATAAAAATTAAAGTTATGGTCCAAAAACTAGTTTTTCATTTCAACATTTTTTCGAGCTATCCGCACGTGAGTGGTGTCGTTAGAAGCGCCTCGGCGAGGGCTAGCTAAATATGTAATAAACTAAGGTAGGTGTAATATAAAAATTAAAGTTATGGTCCAAAAACTAGTTTTTCATTTCAACATTTTTTCGAGCTATCCGCACGTGAGTGGTGTCGTTAGAAGCGCCTCGGCGAGGGCTAGCTAAATATGTAATAAACTAAGGTAGGTGTCATATAAAAATTAAAGTTATGGTCCAAAAACTAGTTTTTCATTTCAACATTTTTTCGAGCTATCCGCACGTGAGTGGTGTCGTTAGAAGCGCCTCGGCGAGGGCTAGCTAAATATGTAATAAACTAAGGTAGGTGTCATATAAAAATTAAAGTTATGGTCCAAAAACTAGTTTTTCATTTCAACATTTTTTCGAGCTATCCGCACGTGAGTGGTGTCGTTAGAAGCGCCTCGGCGAGGGCTAGCTAAATATGTAATAAACTAAGGTAGGTGTCATATAAAAATTAAAGTTATGGTCCAAAAACTAGTTTTTCATTTCAACATTTTTTCGAGCTATCCGCACGTGAGTGGTGTCGTTAGAAGCGCCTCGGCGAGGGCTAGCTAAATATGTAATAAACTAAGGTAGGTGTCATATAAAAATTAAAGTTATGGTCCAAAAACTAGTTTTTCATTTCAACATTTTTTCGAGCTATCCGCACGTGAGTGGTGTCGTTAGAAGCGCCTCGGCGAGGGCTAGCTAAATATGTAATAAACTAAGGTAGGTGTCATATAAAAATTAAAGTTATGGTCCAAAAACTAGTTTTTCATTTCAACATTTTTTCGAGCTATCCGCACGTGAGTGGTGTCGTTAGAAGCGCCTCGGCGAGGGCTAGCTAAATATGTAATAAACTAAGGTAGGTGTCATATAAAAATTAAAGTTATGGTCCAAAAACTAGTTTTTCATTTCAACATTTTTTCGAGCTATCCGCACGTGAGTGGTGTCGTTAGAAGCGCCTCGGCGAGGGCTAGCTAAATATGTAATAAACTAAGGTAGGTGTCATATAAAAATTAAAGTTATGGTCCAAAAACTAGTTTTTCATTTCAACATTTCTTCGAGCTATCCGCACGTGAGTGGTGTCGTTAGAAGCGCCTCGGCGAGGGCTAGCTAAATATGTAATAAACTAAGGTAGGTGTCATATAAAAATTAAAGTTATGGTCCAAAAACTAGTTTTTCATTTCAACATTTTTTCGAGCTATCCGCACGTGAGTGGTGTCGTTAGAAGCGCCTCGGCGAGGGCTAGCTAAATATGTAATAAACTAAGGTAGGTGTCATATAAAAATTAAAGTTATGGTCCAAAAACTAGTTTTTCATTTCAACATTTTTTCGAGCTATCCGCACGTGAGTGGTGTCGTTAGAAGCGCCTCGGCGAGGGCTAGCTAAATATGTAATAAACTAAGGTAGGTGTCATATAAAAAATAAAGTTATGGCCCAAAAACTAGTTTTTCATTTCAACATTTTTTCGAGCTATCCGCACGTGAGTGGTGTCGTTAGAAGCGCCTCGGCGAGGGCTAGCTAAATATGTAATAAACTAAGGTAGGTGTCATATAAAAATTAAAGTTATGGTCCAAAAACTAGTTTTTCATTTCAACATTTTTTCGAGCTATCCGCACGTGAGTGGTGTCGTTAGAAGCGCCTCGGCGAGGGCTAGCTAAATATGTAATAAACTAAGGTAGGTGTCATATAAAAATTAAAGTTATGGTCCAAAAACTAGTTTTTCATTTCAACATTTTTTCGAGCTATCCGCACGTGAGTGGTGTCGTTAGAAGCGCCTCGGCGAGGGCTAGCTAAATATGTAACAAACTAAGGTAGGTGTCATATAAAAATTAAAGTTATGGTCCAAAAACTAGTTTTTCATTTCAACATTTTTTCGAGCTATCCGCACGTGAGTGGTGTCGTTAGAAGCGCCTCGGCGAGGGCTAGCTAAATATGTAATAAACTAAGGTAGGTGTAATATAAAAATTAAAGTTATGGTCCAAAAACTAGTTTTTCATTTCAACATTTTTTCGAGCTATCCGCACGTGAGTGGTGTCGTTAGAAGCGCCTCGGCGAGGGCTAGCTAAATATGTAATAAACTAAGGTAGGTGTCATATAAAAATTAAAGTTATGGTCCAAAAACTAGTTTTTCATTTCAACATTTTTTCGAGCTATCCGCACGTGAGTGGTGTCGTTAGAAGCGCCTCGGCGAGGGCTAGCTAAATATGTAATAAACTAAGGTAGGTGTCATATAAAAATTAAAGTTATGGTCCAAAAACTAGTTTTTCATTTCAACATTTTTTCGAGCTATCCGCACGTGAGTGGTGTCGTTAGAAGCGCCTCGGCGAGCGCTAGCTAAATATGTAATAAACTAAGGTAGGTGTCATATAAAAATTAAAGTAATGGTCCAAAAACTAGTTTTTCATTTCAACATTTTTTCGAGCTATCCGCACGTGAGTGGTGTCGTTAGAAGCGCCTCGGCGAGGGCTAGCTAAATATGTTATAAACTAAGGTAGGTGTCATATAAAAATTAAAGTTATGGTCCAAAAACTAGTTTTTCATTTCAACATTTTTTCGAGCTATCCGCACGTGAGTGGTGTCGTTAGAAGCGCCTCGGCGAGGGCTAGCTAAATATGTAATAAACTAGGGTAGGTGTAATATAAAAATTAAAGTTATGGTCCAAAAACTAGTTTTTCATTTCAACATTTTTTCGAGCTATCCGCACGTGAGTGGTGTCGTTAGAAGCGCCTCGGCGAGGGCTAGCTAAATATGTAATAAACTAAGGTAGGTGTAATATAAAAATTAAAGTTATGGTCCAAAAACTAGTTTTTCATTTCAACATTTTTTCGAGCTATCCGCACGTGAGTGGTGTCGTTAGAAGCGCCTCGGCGAGGGCTAGCTAAATATGTAATAAACTAAGGTAGGTGTCATATAAAAATTAAAGTTATGGTCCAAAAACTAGTTTTTCATATCAACATTTTTTCGAGCTATCCGCACGTGAGTGGTGTCGTTAGAAGCGCCTCGGCGAGGGCTAGCTAAATATGTAATAAACTAAGGTAGGTGTCATATAAAAAATAAAGTTATGGCCCAAAAACTAGTTTTTCATTTCAACATTTTTTCGAGCTATCCGCACGTGAGTGGTGTCGTTAGAAGCGCCTCGGCGAGGGCTAGCTAAATATGTAATAAACTAAGGTAGGTGTCATATAAAAATTAAAGTTATGGTCCAAAAACTAGTTTTTCATTTCAACATTTTTTCGAGCTATCCGCACGTGAGTGGTGTCGTTAGAAGCGCCTCGGCGAGGGCTAGCTAAATATGTAATAAACTAAGGTAGGTGTCATATAAAAATTAAAGTTATGGTCCAAAAACTAGTTTTTCATTTCAACATTTTTTCGAGCTATCCGCACGTGAGTGGTGTCGTTAGAAGCGCCTCGGCGAGGGCTAGCTAAATATGTAACAAACTAAGGTAGGTGTCATATAAAAATTAAAGTTATGGTCCAAAAACTAGTTTTTCATTTCAACATTTTTTCGAGCTATCCGCACGTGAGTGGTGTCGTTAGAAGCGCCTCGGCGAGGGCTAGCTAAATATGTAATAAACTAAGGTAGGTGTAATATAAAAATTAAAGTTATGGTCCAAAAACTAGTTTTTCATTTCAACATTTTTTCGAGCTATCCGCACGTGAGTGGTGTCGTTAGAAGCGCCTCGGCGAGGGCTAGCTAAATATGTAATAAACTAAGGTAGGTGTCATATAAAAATTAAAGTTATGGTCCAAAAACTAGTTTTTCATTTCAACATTTTTTCGAGCTATCCGCACGTGAGTGGTGTCGTTAGAAGCGCCTCGGCGAGGGCTAGCTAAATATGTAATAAACTAAGGTAGGTGTCATATAAAAATTAAAGTTATGGTCCAAAAACTAGTTTTTCATTTCAACATTTTTTCGAGCTATCCGCACGTGAGTGGTGTCGTTAGAAGCGCCTCGGCGAGGGCTAGCTAAATATGTAATAAACTAAGGTAGGTGTCATATAAAAATTAAAGTTATGGTCCAAAAACTAGTTTTTCATTTCAACATTTTTTCGAGCTATCCGCACGTGAGTGGTGTCGTTAGAAGCGCCTCGGCGAGCGCTAGCTAAATATGTAATAAACTAAGGTAGGTGTCATATAAAAATTAAAGTAATGGTCCAAAAACTAGTTTTTCATTTCAACATTTTTTCGAGCTATCCGCACGTGAGTGGTGTCGTTAGAAGCGCCTCGGCGAGGGCTAGCTAAATATGTTATAAACTAAGGTAGGTGTCATATAAAAATTAAAGTTATGGTCCAAAAACTAGTTTTTCATTTCAACATTTTTTCGAGCTATCCGCACGTGAGTGGTGTCGTTAGAAGCGCCTCGGCGAGGGCTAGCTAAATATGTAATAAACTAGGGTAGGTGTAATATAAAAATTAAAGTTATGGTCCAAAAACTAGTTTTTCATTTCAACATTTTTTCGAGCTATCCGCACGTGAGTGGTGTCGTTAGAAGCGCCTCGGCGAGGGCTAGCTAAATATGTAATAAACTAAGGTAGGTGTAATATAAAAATTAAAGTTATGGTCCAAAAACTAGTTTTTCATTTCAACATTTTTTCGAGCTATCCGCACGTGAGTGGTGTCGTTAGAAGCGCCTCGGCGAGGGCTAGCTAAATATGTAATAAACTAAGGTAGGTGTCATATAAAAATTAAAGTTATGGTCCAAAAACTAGTTTTTCATATCAACATTTTTTCGAGCTATCCGCACGTGAGTGGTGTCGTTAGAAGCGCCTCGGCGAGGGCTAGCTAAATATGTAATAAACTAAGGTAGGTGTCATATAAAAAATAAAGTTATGGCCCAAAAACTAGTTTTTCATTTCAACATTTTTTCGAGCTATCCGCACGTGAGTGGTGTCGTTAGAAGCGCCTCGGCGAGGGCTAGCTAAATATGTAATAAACTAAGGTAGGTGTCATATAAAAATTAAAGTTATGGTCCAAAAACTAGTTTTTCATTTCAACATTTTTTCGAGCTATCCGCACGTGAGTGGTGTCGTTAGAAGCGCCTCGGCGAGGGCTAGCTAAATATGTAATAAACTAAGGTAGGTGTCATATAAAAATTAAAGTTATGGTCCAAAAACTAGTTTTTCATTTCAACATTTTTTCGAGCTATCCGCACGTGAGTGGTGTCGTTAGAAGCGCCTCGGCGAGGGCTAGCTAAATATGTAACAAACTAAGGTAGGTGTCGTATAAAAATTAAAGTTATGGTCCAAAAACTAGTTTTTCATTTCAACATTTTTTCGAGCTATCCGCACGTGAGTGGTGTCGTTAGAAGCGCCTCGGCGAGGGCTAGCTAAATATGTAATAAACTAAGGTAGGTGTAATATAAAAATTAAAGTTATGGTCCAAAAACTAGTTTTTCATTTCAACATTTTTTCGAGCTATCCGCACGTGAGTGGTGTCGTTAGAAGCGCCTCGGCGAGGGCTAGCTAAATATGTAATAAACTAAGGTAGGTGTCATATAAAAATTAAAGTTATGGTCCAAAAACTAGTTTTTCATTTCAACATTTTTTCGAGCTATCCGCACGTGAGTGGTGTCGTTAGAAGCGCCTCGGCGAGGGCTAGCTAAATATGTAATAAACTAAGGTAGGTGTCATATAAAAATTAAAGTTATGGTCCAAAAACTAGTTTTTCATTTCAACATTTTTTCGAGCTATCCGCACGTGAGTGGTGTCGTTAGAAGCGCCTCGGCGAGGGCTAGCTAAATATGTAATAAACTAAGGTAGGTGTCATATAAAAATTAAAGTAATGGTCCAAAAACTAGTTTTTCATTTCAACATTTTTTCGAGCTATCCGCACGTGAGTGGTGTCGTTAGAAGCGCCTCGGCGAGGGCTAGCTAAATATGTTATAAACTAAGGTAGGTGTCATATAAAAATTAAAGTTATGGTCCAAAAACTAGTTTTTCATTTCAACATTTTTTCGAGCTATCCGCACGTGAGTGGTGTCGTTAGAAGCGCCTCGGCGAGGGCTAGCTAAATATGTAATAAACTAGGGTAGGTGTAATATAAAAATTAAAGTTATGGTCCAAAAACTAGTTTTTCATTTCAACATTTTTTCGAGCTATCCGCACGTGAGTGGTGTCGTTAGAAGCGCCTCGGCGAGGGCTAGCTAAATATGTAATAAACTAAGGTAGGTGTAATATAAAAATTAAAGTTATGGTCCAAAAACTAGTTTTTCATTTCAACATTTTTTCGAGCTATCCGCACGTGAGTGGTGTCGTTAGAAGCGCCTCGGCGAGGGCTAGCTAAATATGTAATAAACTAAGGTAGGTGTCATATAAAAATTAAAGTTATGGTCCAAAAACTAGTTTTTCATATCAACATTTTTTCGAGCTATCCGCACGTGAGTGGTGTCGTTAGAAGCGCCTCGGCGAGGGCTAGCTAAATATGTAATAAACTAAGGTAGGTGTCATATAAAAATTAAAGTTATGGTCCAAAAACTAGTTTTTCATTTCAACATTTTTTCGAGCTATCCGCACGTGAGTGGTGTCGTTAGAAGCGCCTCGGCGAGGGCTAGCTAAATATGTAATAAACTAAGGTAAGTGTCATATAACAATTAAAGTTATGGTCCAAAAACTAGTTTTTCATTTCAACATTTTTTCGAGCTATCCGCACGTGAGTGGTGTCGTTAGAAGCGCCTCGGCGAGGGCTAGCTAAATATGTAATAAACTAAGGTAGGTGTAATATAAAAATTAAAGTTATGGTCCAAAAACTAGTTTTTCATTTCAACATTTTTTCGAGCTATCCGCACGTGAGTGGTGTCGTTAGAAGCGCCTCGGCGAGGGCTAGCTAAATATGTAATAAACTAAGGTAGGTGTCATATAAAAATTAAAGTTATGGTCCAAAAACTAGTTTTTCATATCAACATTTTTTCGAGCTATCCGCACGTGAGTGGTGTCGTTAGAAGCGCCTCGGCGAGGGCTAGCTAAATATGTAATAAACTAAGGTAGGTGTCATATAAAAATTAAAGTTATGGTCCAAAAACTAGTTTTTCATTTCAACATTTTTTCGAGCTATCCGCACGTGAGTGGTGTCGTTAGAAGCGCCTCGGCGAGGGCTAGCTAAATATGTAATAAACTAAGGTAGGTGTCATATAAAAATTAAAGTTATGGTCCAAAAACTAGTTTTTCATTTCAACATTTTTTCGAGCTATCCGCACGTGAGTGGTGTCGTTAGAAGCGCCTCGGCGAGGGCTAGCTAAATATGTAATAAACTAAGGTAGGTGTCATATAAAAATTAAAGTTATGGTCCAAAAACTAGTTTTTCATTTCAACATTTTTTCGAGCTATCCGCACGTGAGTGGTGTCGTTAGAAGCGCCTTGGCGAGGGCTAGCTAAATATGTTATAAACTAAGGTAGGTGTAATATAAAAATTAAAGTTATGGTCCAAAAACTAGTTTTTCATTTCAACATTTTTTCGAGCTATCCGCACGTGAGTGGTGTCGTTAGAAGCGCCTCGGCGAGGGCTAGCTAAATATGTAATAAACTAAGGTAGGTGTCATATAAAAATTAAAGTTATGGTCCAAAAACTAGTTTTTCATTTCAACATTTTTTCGAGCTATCCGCACGTGAGTGGTGTCGTTAGAAGCGCCTCGGCGAGGGCTAGCTAAATATGTAATAAACTAAGGTAGGTGTCCTATAAAAATTAAAGTTATGGTCCAAAAACTAGTTTTTCATTTCAACATTTTTTCGAGCTATCCGCACGTGAGTGGTGTCGTTAGAAGCGCCTCGGCGAGGGCTAGCTAAATATGTAATAAACTAAGGTAGGTGTCATATAAAAATTAAAGTTATGGTCCAAAAACTAGTTTTTCATTTCAACATTTTTTCGAGCTATCCGCACGTGAGTGGTGTCGTTAGAAGCGCCTCGGCGAGGGCTAGCTAAATATGTAATAAACTAAGGTAGGTGTCATATAAAAATTAAAGTTATGGTCCAAAAACTAGTTTTTCATATCAACATTTTTTCGAGCTATCCGCACGTGAGTGGTGTCGTTAGAAGCGCCTCGGCGAGGGCTAGCTAAATATGTAATAAACTAAGGTAGGTGTCATATAAAAATTAAAGTTATGGTCCAAAAACTAGTTTTTCATTTCAACATTTTTTCGAGCTATCCGCACGTGAGTGGTGTCGTTAGAAGCGCCTCGGCGAGGGCTAGCTAAATATGTAATAAACTAAGGTAGGTGTCATATAAAAATTAAAGTTATGGTCCAAAAACTAGTTTTTCATTTCAACATTTTTTCGAGCTATCCGCACGTGAGTGGTGTCGTTAGAAGCGCCTCGGCGAGGGCTAGCTAAATATGTAATAAACTAAGGTAGGTGTAATATAAAAATTAAAGTTATGGTCCAAAAACTAGTTTTTCATTTCAACATTTTTTCGAGCTATCCGCACGTGAGTGGTGTCGTTAGAAGCGCCTCGGCGAGGGCTAGCTAAATATGGAATAAACTAAGGTAGGTGTCATATAAAAATTAAAGTTATGGTCCAAAAACTAGTTTTTCATTTCAACATTTTTTCGAGCTATCCGCACGTGAGTGGTGTCGTTAGAAGCGCCTCGGCGAGGGCTAGCTAAATATGTAATAAACTAAGGTAGGTGTCATATAAAAATTAAAGTTATGGTCCAAAAACTAGTTTTTCATTTCAACATTTTTTCGAGCTATCCGCACGTGAGTGGTGTCGTTAGAAGCGCCTCGGCGAGGGCTAGCTAAATATGTAATAAACTAAGGTAGGTGTCATATAAAAATTAAAGTTATGGTCCAAAAACTAGTTTTTCATTTCAACATTTTTTCGAGCTATCCGCACGTGAGTGGTGTCGTTAGAAGCGCCTCGGCGAGGGCTAGCTAAATATGTTATAAACTAAGGTAGGTGACATATAAAAATTAAAGTTATGGTCCAAAAACTAGTTTTTCATTTCAACATTTTTTCGAGCTATCCGCACGTGAGTGGTGTCGTTAGAAGCGCCTCGGCGAGGGCTAGCTAAATATGTAATAAACTAAGGTAGGTGTCATATAAAAATTAAAGTTATGGTCCAAAAACTAGTTTTTCATTTCAACATTTTTTCGAGCTATCCGCACGTGAGTGGTGTCGTTAGAAGCGCCTCGGCGAGGGCTAGCTAAATATGTAATAAACTAAGGTAGGTGTAATATAAAAATTAAAGTTATGGTCCAAAAACTAGTTTTTCATTTCAACATTTTTTCGAGCTATCCGCACGTGAGTGGTGTCGTTAGAAGCGCCTCGGCGAGGGCTAGCTAAATATGTAATAAACTAAGGTAGGTGTCATATAAAAATTAAAGTTATGGTCCAAAAACTAGTTTTTCATTTCAACATTTTTTCGAGCTATCCGCACGTGAGTGGTGTCGTTAGAAGCGCCTCGGCGAGGGCTAGCTAAATATGTAATAAACTAAGGTAGGTGTCATATAAAAATTAAAGTTATGGTCCAAAAACTAGTTTTTCATTTCAACATTTTTTCGAGCTATCCGCACGTGAGTGGTGTCGTTAGAAGCGCCTCGGCGAGGGCTAGCTAAATATGTAATAAACTAAGGTAGGTGTCATATAAAAATTAAAGTTATGGTCCAAAAACTAGTTTTTCATTTCAACATTTTTTCGAGCTATCCGCACGTGAGTGGTGTCGTTAGAAGCGCCTCGGCGAGGGCTAGCTAAATATGTAATAAACTAAGGTAGGTGTCATATAAAAATTAAAGTTATGGTCCAAAAACTAGTTTTTCATTTCAACATTTTTTCGAGCTATCCGCACGTGAGTGGTGTCGTTAGAAGCGCCTCGGCGAGGGCTAGCTAAATATGTAATAAACTAAGGTAGGTGTCATATAAAAATTAAAGTTATGGTCCAAAAACTAGTTTTTCATTTCAACATTTCTTCGAGCTATCCGCACGTGAGTGGTGTCGTTAGAAGCGCCTCGGCGAGGGCTAGCTAAATATGTAATAAACTAAGGTAGGTGTCATATAAAAATTAAAGTTATGGTCCAAAAACTAGTTTTTCATTTCAACATTTTTTCGAGCTATCCGCACGTGAGTGGTGTCGTTAGAAGCGCCTCGGCGAGGGCTAGCTAAATATGTAATAAACTAAGGTAGGTGTCATATAAAAATTAAAGTTATGGTCCAAAAACTAGTTTTTCATTTCAACATTTTTTCGAGCTATCCGCACGTGAGTGGTGTCGTTAGAAGCGCCTCGGCGAGGGCTAGCTAAATATGTAATAAACTAAGGTAGGTGTCATATAAAAAATAAAGTTATGGCCCAAAAACTAGTTTTTCATTTCAACATTTTTTCGAGCTATCCGCACGTGAGTGGTGTCGTTAGAAGCGCCTCGGCGAGGGCTAGCTAAATATGTAATAAACTAAGGTAGGTGTCATATAAAAATTAAAGTTATGGTCCAAAAACTAGTTTTTCATTTCAACATTTTTTCGAGCTATCCGCACGTGAGTGGTGTCGTTAGAAGCGCCTCGGCGAGGGCTAGCTAAATATGTAATAAACTAAGGTAGGTGTCATATAAAAATTAAAGTTATGGTCCAAAAACTAGTTTTTCATTTCAACATTTTTTCGAGCTATCCGCACGTGAGTGGTGTCGTTAGAAGCGCCTCGGCGAGGGCTAGCTAAATATGTAACAAACTAAGGTAGGTGTCATATAAAAATTAAAGTTATGGTCCAAAAACTAGTTTTTCATTTCAACATTTTTTCGAGCTATCCGCACGTGAGTGGTGTCGTTAGAAGCGCCTCGGCGAGGGCTAGCTAAATATGTAATAAACTAAGGTAGGTGTAATATAAAAATTAAAGTTATGGTCCAAAAACTAGTTTTTCATTTCAACATTTTTTCGAGCTATCCGCACGTGAGTGGTGTCGTTAGAAGCGCCTCGGCGAGGGCTAGCTAAATATGTAATAAACTAAGGTAGGTGTCATATAAAAATTAAAGTTATGGTCCAAAAACTAGTTTTTCATTTCAACATTTTTTCGAGCTATCCGCACGTGAGTGGTGTCGTTAGAAGCGCCTCGGCGAGGGCTAGCTAAATATGTAATAAACTAAGGTAGGTGTCATATAAAAATTAAAGTTATGGTCCAAAAACTAGTTTTTCATTTCAACATTTTTTCGAGCTATCCGCACGTGAGTGGTGTCGTTAGAAGCGCCTCGGCGAGCGCTAGCTAAATATGTAATAAACTAAGGTAGGTGTCATATAAAAATTAAAGTAATGGTCCAAAAACTAGTTTTTCATTTCAACATTTTTTCGAGCTATCCGCACGTGAGTGGTGTCGTTAGAAGCGCCTCGGCGAGGGCTAGCTAAATATGTTATAAACTAAGGTAGGTGTCATATAAAAATTAAAGTTATGGTCCAAAAACTAGTTTTTCATTTCAACATTTTTTCGAGCTATCCGCACGTGAGTGGTGTCGTTAGAAGCGCCTCGGCGAGGGCTAGCTAAATATGTAATAAACTAGGGTAGGTGTAATATAAAAATTAAAGTTATGGTCCAAAAACTAGTTTTTCATTTCAACATTTTTTCGAGCTATCCGCACGTGAGTGGTGTCGTTAGAAGCGCCTCGGCGAGGGCTAGCTAAATATGTAATAAACTAAGGTAGGTGTAATATAAAAATTAAAGTTATGGTCCAAAAACTAGTTTTTCATTTCAACATTTTTTCGAGCTATCCGCACGTGAGTGGTGTCGTTAGAAGCGCCTCGGCGAGGGCTAGCTAAATATGTAATAAACTAAGGTAGGTGTCATATAAAAATTAAAGTTATGGTCCAAAAACTAGTTTTTCATATCAACATTTTTTCGAGCTATCCGCACGTGAGTGGTGTCGTTAGAAGCGCCTCGGCGAGGGCTAGCTAAATATGTAATAAACTAAGGTAGGTGTCATATAAAAAATAAAGTTATGGCCCAAAAACTAGTTTTTCATTTCAACATTTTTTCGAGCTATCCGCACGTGAGTGGTGTCGTTAGAAGCGCCTCGGCGAGGGCTAGCTAAATATGTAATAAACTAAGGTAGGTGTCATATAAAAATTAAAGTTATGGTCCAAAAACTAGTTTTTCATTTCAACATTTTTTCGAGCTATCCGCACGTGAGTGGTGTCGTTAGAAGCGCCTCGGCGAGGGCTAGCTAAATATGTAATAAACTAAGGTAGGTGTCATATAAAAATTAAAGTTATGGTCCAAAAACTAGTTTTTCATTTCAACATTTTTTCGAGCTATCCGCACGTGAGTGGTGTCGTTAGAAGCGCCTCGGCGAGGGCTAGCTAAATATGTAACAAACTAAGGTAGGTGTCATATAAAAATTAAAGTTATGGTCCAAAAACTAGTTTTTCATTTCAACATTTTTTCGAGCTATCCGCACGTGAGTGGTGTCGTTAGAAGCGCCTCGGCGAGGGCTAGCTAAATATGTAATAAACTAAGGTAGGTGTAATATAAAAATTAAAGTTATGGTCCAAAAACTAGTTTTTCATTTCAACATTTTTTCGAGCTATCCGCACGTGAGTGGTGTCGTTAGAAGCGCCTCGGCGAGGGCTAGCTAAATATGTAATAAACTAAGGTAGGTGTCATATAAAAATTAAAGTTATGGTCCAAAAACTAGTTTTTCATTTCAACATTTTTTCGAGCTATCCGCACGTGAGTGGTGTCGTTAGAAGCGCCTCGGCGAGGGCTAGCTAAATATGTAATAAACTAAGGTAGGTGTCATCTAAAAATTAAAGTTATGGTCCAAAAACTAGTTTTTCATTTCAACATTTTTTCGAGCTATCCGCACGTGAGTGGTGTCGTTAGAAGCGCCTCGGCGAGGGCTAGCTAAATATGTAATAAACTAAGGTAGGTGTCATATAAAAATTAAAGTTATGGTCCAAAAACTAGTTTTTCATTTCAACATTTTTTCGAGCTATCCGCACGTGAGTGGTGTCGTTAGAAGCGCCTCGGCGAGCGCTAGCTAAATATGTAATAAACTAAGGTAGGTGTCATATAAAAATTAAAGTAATGGTCCAAAAACTAGTTTTTCATTTCAACATTTTTTCGAGCTATCCGCACGTGAGTGGTGTCGTTAGAAGCGCCTCGGCGAGGGCTAGCTAAATATGTTATAAACTAAGGTAGGTGTCATATAAAAATTAAAGTTATGGTCCAAAAACTAGTTTTTCATTTCAACATTTTTTCGAGCTATCCGCACGTGAGTGGTGTCGTTAGAAGCGCCTCGGCGAGGGCTAGCTAAATATGTAATAAACTAGGGTAGGTGTAATATAAAAATTAAAGTTATGGTCCAAAAACTAGTTTTTCATTTCAACATTTTTTCGAGCTATCCGCACGTGAGTGGTGTCGTTAGAAGCGCCTCGGCGAGGGCTAGCTAAATATGTAATAAACTAAGGTAGGTGTAATATAAAAATTAAAGTTATGGTCCAAAAACTAGTTTTTCATTTCAACATTTTTTCGAGCTATCCGCACGTGAGTGGTGTCGTTAGAAGCGCCTCGGCGAGGGCTAGCTAAATATGTAATAAACTAAGGTAGGTGTCATATAAAAATTAAAGTTATGGTCCAAAAACTAGTTTTTCATATCAACATTTTTTCGAGCTATCCGCACGTGAGTGGTGTCGTTAGAAGCGCCTCGGCGAGGGCTAGCTAAATATGTAATAAACTAAGGTAGGTGTCATATAAAAAATAAAGTTATGGCCCAAAAACTAGTTTTTCATTTCAACATTTTTTCGAGCTATCCGCACGTGAGTGGTGTCGTTAGAAGCGCCTCGGCGAGGGCTAGCTAAATATGTAATAAACTAAGGTAGGTGTCATATAAAAATTAAAGTTATGGTCCAAAAACTAGTTTTTCATTTCAACATTTTTTCGAGCTATCCGCACGTGAGTGGTGTCGTTAGAAGCGCCTCGGCGAGGGCTAGCTAAATATGTAATAAACTAAGGTAGGTGTCATATAAAAATTAAAGTTATGGTCCAAAAACTAGTTTTTCATTTCAACATTTTTTCGAGCTATCCGCACGTGAGTGGTGTCGTTAGAAGCGCCTCGGCGAGGGCTAGCTAAATATGTAACAAACTAAGGTAGGTGTCATATAAAAATTAAAGTTATGGTCCAAAAACTAGTTTTTCATTTCAACATTTTTTCGAGCTATCCGCACGTGAGTGGTGTCGTTAGAAGCGCCTCGGCGAGGGCTAGCTAAATATGTAATAAACTAAGGTAGGTGTAATATAAAAATTAAAGTTATGGTCCAAAAACTAGTTTTTCATTTCAACATTTTTTCGAGCTATCCGCACGTGAGTGGTGTCGTTAGAAGCGCCTCGGCGAGGGCTAGCTAAATATGTAATAAACTAAGGTAGGTGTCATATAAAAATTAAAGTTATGGTCCAAAAACTAGTTTTTCATTTCAACATTTTTTCGAGCTATCCGCACGTGAGTGGTGTCGTTAGAAGCGCCTCGGCGAGGGCTAGCTAAATATGTAATAAACTAAGGTAGGTGTCATATAAAAATTAAAGTTATGGTCCAAAAACTAGTTTTTCATTTCAACATTTTTTCGAGCTATCCGCACGTGAGTGGTGTCGTTAGAAGCGCCTCGGCGAGGGCTAGCTAAATATGTAATAAACTAAGGTAGGTGTCATATAAAAATTAAAGTAATGGTCCAAAAACTAGTTTTTCATTTCAACATTTTTTCGAGCTATCCGCACGTGAGTGGTGTCGTTAGAAGCGCCTCGGCGAGGGCTAGCTAAATATGTTATAAACTAAGGTAGGTGTCATATAAAAATTAAAGTTATGGTCCAAAAACTAGTTTTTCATTTCAACATTTTTTCGAGCTATCCGCACGTGAGTGGTGTCGTTAGAAGCGCCTCGGCGAGGGCTAGCTAAATATGTAATAAACTAGGGTAGGTGTAATATAAAAATTAAAGTTATGGTCCAAAAACTAGTTTTTCATTTCAACATTTTTTCGAGCTATCCGCACGTGAGTGGTGTCGTTAGAAGCGCCTCGGCGAGGGCTAGCTAAATATGTAATAAACTAAGGTAGGTGTAATATAAAAATTAAAGTTATGGTCCAAAAACTAGTTTTTCATTTCAACATTTTTTCGAGCTATCCGCACGTGAGTGGTGTCGTTAGAAGCGCCTCGGCGAGGGCTAGCTAAATATGTAATAAACTAAGGTAGGTGTCATATAAAAATTAAAGTTATGGTCCAAAAACTAGTTTTTCATATCAACATTTTTTCGAGCTATCCGCACGTGAGTGGTGTCGTTAGAAGCGCCTCGGCGAGGGCTAGCTAAATATGTAATAAACTAAGGTAGGTGTCATATAAAAATTAAAGTTATGGTCCAAAAACTAGTTTTTCATTTCAACATTTTTTCGAGCTATCCGCACGTGAGTGGTGTCGTTAGAAGCGCCTCGGCGAGGGCTAGCTAAATATGTAATAAACTAAGGTAAGTGTCATATAACAATTAAAGTTATGGTCCAAAAACTAGTTTTTCATTTCAACATTTTTTCGAGCTATCCGCACGTGAGTGGTGTCGTTAGAAGCGCCTCGGCGAGGGCTAGCTAAATATGTAATAAACTAAGGTAGGTGTAATATAAAAATTAAAGTTATGGTCCAAAAACTAGTTTTTCATTTCAACATTTTTTCGAGCTATCCGCACGTGAGTGGTGTCGTTAGAAGCGCCTCGGCGAGGGCTAGCTAAATATGTAATAAACTAAGGTAGGTGTCATATAAAAATTAAAGTTATGGTCCAAAAACTAGTTTTTCATATCAACATTTTTTCGAGCTATCCGCACGTGAGTGGTGTCGTTAGAAGCGCCTCGGCGAGGGCTAGCTAAATATGTAATAAACTAAGGTAGGTGTCATATAAAAATTAAAGTTATGGTCCAAAAACTAGTTTTTCATTTCAACATTTTTTCGAGCTATCCGCACGTGAGTGGTGTCGTTAGAAGCGCCTCGGCGAGGGCTAGCTAAATATGTAATAAACTAAGGTAGGTGTCATATAAAAATTAAAGTTATGGTCCAAAAACTAGTTTTTCATTTCAACATTTTTTCGAGCTATCCGCACGTGAGTGGTGTCGTTAGAAGCGCCTCGGCGAGGGCTAGCTAAATATGTAATAAACTAAGGTAGGTGTCATATAAAAATTAAAGTTATGGTCCAAAAACTAGTTTTTCATTTCAACATTTTTTCGAGCTATCCGCACGTGAGTGGTGTCGTTAGAAGCGCCTTGGCGAGGGCTAGCTAAATATGTTATAAACTAAGGTAGGTGTAATATAAAAATTAAAGTTATGGTCCAAAAACTAGTTTTTCATTTCAACATTTTTTCGAGCTATCCGCACGTGAGTGGTGTCGTTAGAAGCGCCTCGGCGAGGGCTAGCTAAATATGTAATAAACTAAGGTAGGTGTCATATAAAAATTAAAGTTATGGTCCAAAAACTAGTTTTTCATTTCAACATTTTTTCGAGCTATCCGCACGTGAGTGGTGTCGTTAGAAGCGCCTCGGCGAGGGCTAGCTAAATATGTAATAAACTAAGGTAGGTGTCCTATAAAAATTAAAGTTATGGTCCAAAAACTAGTTTTTCATTTCAACATTTTTTCGAGCTATCCGCACGTGAGTGGTGTCGTTAGAAGCGCCTCGGCGAGGGCTAGCTAAATATGTAATAAACTAAGGTAGGTGTCATATAAAAATTAAAGTTATGGTCCAAAAACTAGTTTTTCATTTCAACATTTTTTCGAGCTATCCGCACGTGAGTGGTGTCGTTAGAAGCGCCTCGGCGAGGGCTAGCTAAATATGTAATAAACTAAGGTAGGTGTCATATAAAAATTAAAGTTATGGTCCAAAAACTAGTTTTTCATATCAACATTTTTTCGAGCTATCCGCACGTGAGTGGTGTCGTTAGAAGCGCCTCGGCGAGGGCTAGCTAAATATGTAATAAACTAAGGTAGGTGTCATATAAAAATTAAAGTTATGGTCCAAAAACTAGTTTTTCATTTCAACATTTTTTCGAGCTATCCGCACGTGAGTGGTGTCGTTAGAAGCGCCTCGGCGAGGGCTAGCTAAATATGTAATAAACTAAGGTAGGTGTCATATAAAAATTAAAGTTATGGTCCAAAAACTAGTTTTTCATTTCAACATTTTTTCGAGCTATCCGCACGTGAGTGGTGTCGTTAGAAGCGCCTCGGCGAGGGCTAGCTAAATATGTAATAAACTAAGGTAGGTGTAATATAAAAATTAAAGTTATGGTCCAAAAACTAGTTTTTCATTTCAACATTTTTTCGAGCTATCCGCACGTGAGTGGTGTCGTTAGAAGCGCCTCGGCGAGGGCTAGCTAAATATGTAATAAACTAAGGTAGGTGTCATATAAAAATTAAAGTTATGGTCCAAAAACTAGTTTTTCATTTCAACATTTTTTCGAGCTATCCGCACGTGAGTGGTGTCGTTAGAAGCGCCTCGGCGAGGGCTAGCTAAATATGTAATAAACTAAGGTAGGTGTCATATAAAAATTAAAGTTATGGTCCAAAAACTAGTTTTTCATTTCAACATTTTTTCGAGCTATCCGCACGTGAGTGGTGTCGTTAGAAGCGCCTCGGCGAGGGCTAGCTAAATATGTAATAAACTAAGGTAGGTGTCATATAAAAATTAAAGTTATGGTCCAAAAACTAGTTTTTCATTTCAACATTTTTTCGAGCTATCCGCACGTGAGTGGTGTCGTTAGAAGCGCCTCGGCGAGGGCTAGCTAAATATGTTATAAACTAAGGTAGGTGACATATAAAAATTAAAGTTATGGTCCAAAAACTAGTTTTTCATTTCAACATTTTTTCGAGCTATCCGCACGTGAGTGGTGTCGTTAGAAGCGCCTCGGCGAGGGCTAGCTAAATATGTAATAAACTAAGGTAGGTGTCATATAAAAATTAAAGTTATGGTCCAAAAACTAGTTTTTCATTTCAACATTTTTTCGAGCTATCCGCACGTGAGTGGTGTCGTTAGAAGCGCCTCGGCGAGGGCTAGCTAAATATGTAATAAACTAAGGTAGGTGTCATATAAAAATTAAAGTTATGGTCCAAAAACTAGTTTTTCATTTCAACATTTTTTCGAGCTATCCGCACGTGAGTGGTGTCGTTAGAAGCGCCTCGGCGAGGGCTAGCTAAATATGTAATAAACTAAGGTAGGTGTCATATAAAAATTAAAGTTATGGTCCAAAAACTAGTTTTTCATTTCAACATTTTTTCGAGCTATCCGCACGTGAGTGGTGTCGTTAGAAGCGCCTCGGCGAGGGCTAGCTAAATATGTAATAAACTAAGGTAGGTGTCATATAAAAATTAAAGTTATGGTCCAAAAACTAGTTTTTCATTTCAACATTTTTTCGAGCTATCCGCACGTGAGTGGTGTCGTTAGAAGCGCCTCGGCGAGGGCTAGCTAAATATGTAATAAACTAAGGTAGGTGTCATATAAAAATTAAAGTTATGGTCCAAAAACTAGTTTTTCATTTCAACATTTTTTCGAGCTATCCGCACGTGAGTGGTGTCGTTAGAAGCGCCTCGGCGAGGGCTAGCTAAATATGTAATAAACTAAGGTAGGTGTCATATAAAAATTAAAGTTATGGTCCAAAAACTAGTTTTTCATTTCAACATTTTTTCGAGCTATCCGCACGTGAGTGGTGTCGTTAGAAGCGCCTCGGCGAGGGCTAGCTAAATATGTAATAAACTAAGGTAGGTGTAATATAAAAATTAAAGTTATGGTCCAAAAACTAGTTTTTCATTTCAACATTTTTTCGAGCTATCCGCACGTGAGTGGTGTCGTTAGAAGCGCCTCGGCGAGGGCTAGCTAAATATGTAATAAACTAAGGTAGGTGTCATATAAAAATTAAAGTTATGGTCCAAAAACTAGTTTTTCATTTCAACATTTTTTCGAGCTATCCGCACGTGAGTGGTGTCGTTAGAAGCGCCTCGGCGAGGGCTAGCTAAATATGTAATAAACTAAGGTAGGTGTCATATAAAAATTAAAGTTATGGTCCAAAAACTAGTTTTTCATTTCAACATTTTTTCGAGCTATCCGCACGTGAGTGGTGTCGTTAGAAGCGCCTCGGCGAGGGCTAGCTAAATATGTAATAAACTAAGGTAGGTGTCATATAAAAATTAAAGTTATGGTCCAAAAACTAGTTTTTCATTTCAACATTTTTTCGAGCTATCCGCACGTGAGTGGTGTCGTTAGAAGCGCCTCGGCGAGGGCTAGCTAAATATGTAATAAACTAGGGTAGGTGTAATATAAAAATTAAAGTTATGGTCCAAAAACTAGTTTTTCATTTCAACATTTTTTCGAGCTATCCGCACGTGAGTGGTGTCGTTAGAAGCGCCTCGGCGAGGGCTAGCTAAATATGTAATAAACTAAGGTAGGTGTAATATAAAAATTAAAGTTACGGTCCAAAAACTAGTTTTTCTTTTCAACATTTTTCGAGCTATCCGCACGTGAGTGGTGTCGTTAGAAGCGCCTCGGCGAGGGCTAGCTAAATATGTAATAAACTAAGGTAGGTGTAATATAAAAATTAAAGTTATGGTCCAAAAACTAGTTTTTCATTTCAACATTTTTTCGAGCTATCCGCACGTGAGTGGTGTCGTTAGAAGCGCCTCGGCGAGGGCTAGCTAAATATGTAATAAACTAAGGTAGGTGTCATATAAAAATTAAAGTTATGGTCCAAAAACTAGTTTTTCATTTCAACATTTTTTCGAGCTATCCGCACGTGAGTGGTGTCGTTAGAAGCGCCTCGGCGAGGGCTAGCTAAATATGTAATAAACTAAGGTAGGTGTAATATAAAAATTAAAGTTATGGTCCAAAAACTAGTTTTTCATTTCAACATTTTTTCGAGCTATCCGCACGTGAGTGGTGTCGTTAGAAGCGCCTCGGCGAGGGCTAGCTAAATATGTAATAAACTAAGGTAGGTGTAATATAAAAATTAAAGTTATGGTCCAAAAACTAGTTTTTCATTTCAACATTTTTTCGAGCTATCCGCACATGAGTGGTGTCGTTAGAAGCGCCTCGGCGAGGGCTAGCTAAATATGTAATAAACTAAGGTAGGTGTCATATAAAAATTAAAGTTATGGTCCAAAAACTAGTTTTTCATTTCAACATTTTTTCGAGCTATCCGCACGTGAGTGGTGTCGTTAGAAGCGCCTCGGCGAGGGCTAGCTAAATATGTAATAAACTAAGGTAGGTGTCATATAAAAATTAAAGTTATGGTCCAAAAACTAGTTTTTCATTTCAACATTTTTTCGAGCTATCCGCACGTGAGTGGTGTCGTTAGAAGCGCCTCGGCGAGGGCTAGCTAAATATGTAATAAACTAAGGTAGGTGTCATATAAAAATTAAAGTTATGGTCCAAAAACTAGTTTTTCATTTCAACATTTTTTCGAGCTATCCGCACGTGAGTGGTGTCGTTAGAAGCGCCTCGGCGAGGGCTAGCTAAATATGTAATAAACTAAGGTAGGTGTCATATAAAAATTAAAGTTATGGTCCAAAAACTAGTTTTTCATTTCAACATTTCTTCGAGCTATCCGCACGTGAGTGGTGTCGTTAGAAGCGCCTCGGCGAGGGCTAGCTAAATATGTAATAAACTAAGGTAGGTGTCATATAAAAATTAAAGTTATGGTCCAAAAACTAGTTTTTCATTTCAACATTTTTTCGAGCTATCCGCACGTGAGTGGTGTCGTTAGAAGCGCCTCGGCGAGGGCTAGCTAAATATGTAATAAACTAAGGTAGGTGTAATATAAAAATTAAAGTTATGGTCCAAAAACTAGTTTTTCATTTCAACATTTTTTCGAGCTATCCGCACGTGAGTGGTGTCGTTAGAAGCGCCTCGGCGAGGGCTAGCTAAATATGTAATAAACTAAGGTAGGTGTCATATAAAAATTAAAGTTATGGTCCAAAAACTAGTTTTTCATTTCAACATTTTTTCGAGCTATCCGCACGTGAGTGGTGTCGTTAGAAGCGCCTCGGCGAGGGCTAGCTAAATATGGAATAAACTAAGGTAGGTGTCATATAAAAATTAAAGTTATGGTCCAAAAACTAGTTTTTCATTTCAACATTTTTTCGAGCTATCCGCACGTGAGTGGTGTCGTTAGAAGCGCCTCGGCGAGGGCTAGCTAAATATGTAATAAACTAAGGTAGGTGTCATATAAAAATTAAAGTTATGGTCCAAAAACTAGTTTTTCATTTCAACATTTTTTCGAGCTATCCGCACGTGAGTGGTGTCGTTAGAAGCGCCTCGGCGAGGGCTAGCTAAATATGTAATAAACTAAGGTAGGTGTAATATAAAAATTAAAGTTATGGTCCAAAAACTAGTTTTTCATTTCAACATTTTTTCGAGCTATCCGCACGTGAGTGGTGTCGTTAGAAGCGCCTCGGCGAGGGCTAGCTAAATATGTAATAAACTAAGGTAGGTGTCATATAAAAATTAAAGTTATGGTCCAAAAACTAGTTTTTCATTTCAACATTTTTTCGAGCTATCCGCACGTGAGTGGTGTCGTTAGAAGCGCCTCGGCGAGGGCTAGCTAAATATGTAATAAACTAAGGTAGGTGTCATATAAAAATTAAAGTTATGGTCCAAAAACTAGTTTTTCATTTCAACATTTTTTCGAGCTATCCGCACGTGAGTGGTGTCGTTAGAAGCGCCTCGGCGAGGGCTAGCTAAATATGTAATAAACTAAGGTAGGTGTCATATAAAAATTAAAGTTATGGTCCAAAAACTAGTTTTTCATTTCAACATTTTTTCGAGCTATCCGCACGTGAGTGGTGTCGTTAGAAGCGCCTCGGCGAGGGCTAGCTAAATATGTAATAAACTAAGGTAGGTGTCATATAAAAATTAAAGTTATGGTCCAAAAACTAGTTTTTCATTTCAACATTTTTTCGAGCTATCCGCACGTGAGTGGTGTCGTTAGAAGCGCCTCGGCGAGGGCTAGCTAAATATGTAATAAACTAAGGTAGGTGTCATATAAAAATTAAAGTTATGGTCCAAAAACTAGTTTTTCATTTCAACATTTTTTCGAGCTATCCGCACGTGAGTGGTGTCGTTAGAAGCGCCTCGGCGAGGGCTAGCTAAATATGTAATAAACTAAGGTAGGTGTAATATAAAAATTAAAGTTATGGTCCAAAAACTAGTTTTTCATTTCAACATTTTTTCGAGCTATCCGCACGTGAGTGGTGTCGTTAGAAGCGCCTCGGCGAGGGCTAGCTAAATATGTAATAAACTAAGGTAGGTGTAATATAAAAATTAAAGTTATGGTCCAAAAACTAGTTTTTCATTTCAACATTTTTTCGAGCTATCCGCACGTGAGTGGTGTCGTTAGAAGCGCCTCGGCGAGGGCTAGCTAAATATGTAATAAACTAAGGTAGGTGTCATATAAAAATTAAAGTTATGGTCCAAAAACTAGTTTTTCATTTCAACATTTTTTCGAGCTATCCGCACGTGAGTGGTGTCGTTAGAAGCGCCTCGGCGAGGGCTAGCTAAATATGTAATAAACTAAGGTAGGTGTCATATAAAAATTAAAGTTATGGTCCAAAAACTAGTTTTTCATTTCAACATTTTTTCGAGCTATCCGCACGTGAGTGGTGTCGTTAGAAGCGCCTCGGCGAGGGCTAGCTAAATATGTAATAAACTAAGGTAGGTGTAATATAAAAATTAAAGTTATGGTCCAAAAACTAGTTTTTCATTTCAACATTTTTTCGAGCTATCCGCACGTGAGTGGTGTCGTTAGAAGCGCCTCGGCGAGGGCTAGCTAAATATGTAATAAACTAAGGTAGGTGTAATATAAAAATTAAAGTTATGGTCCAAAAACTAGTTTTTCATTTCAACATTTTTTCGAGCTATCCGCACGTGAGTGGTGTCGTTAGAAGCGCCTCGGCGAGGGCTAGCTAAATATGTAATAAACTAAGGTAGGTGTCATATAAAAATTAAAGTTATGGTCCAAAAACTAGTTTTTCATTTCAACATTTTTTCGAGCTATCCGCACGTGAGTGGTGTCGTTAGAAGCGCCTCGGCGAGGGCTAGCTAAATATGTAATAAACTAAGGTAGGTGTCATATAAAAATTAAAGTTATGGTCCAAAAACTAGTTTTTCATTTCAACATTTTTTCGAGCTATCCGCACGTGAGTGGTGTCGTTAGAAGCGCCTC
The DNA here is from genome assembly GCA_905475315.1 of Autographa pulchrina. Lineage (NCBI taxonomy): Eukaryota > Metazoa > Arthropoda > Insecta > Lepidoptera > Noctuidae > Autographa > Autographa pulchrina. Next base: position 12,570 of record CAJQGB010000002.1, on the reverse strand, counting down.
GGCGAGGGCTAGCTAAATATGTAATAAACTAAGGTAGGTGTCATATAAAAATTAAAGTTATGGTCCAAAAACTAGTTTTTCATTTCAACATTTTTTCGAGCTATCCGCACGTGAGTGGTGTCGTTAGAAGCGCCTCGGCGAGGGCTAGCTAAATATGTAATAAACTAAGGTAGGTGTCATATAAAAATTAAAGTTATGGTCCAAAAACTAGTTTTTCATTTCAACATTTTTTCGAGCTATCCGCACGTGAGTGGTGTCGTTAGAAGCGCCTCGGCGAGGGCTAGCTAAATATGTAATAAACTAAGGTAGGTGTCATATAAAAATTAAAGTTATGGTCCAAAAACTAGTTTTTCATTTCAACATTTTTTCGAGCTATCCGCACGTGAGTGGTGTCGTTAGAAGCGCCTCGGCGAGGGCTAGCTAAATATGTAATAAACTAAGGTAGGTGTCATATAAAAATTAAAGTTATGGTCCAAAAACTAGTTTTTCATTTCAACATTTTTTCGAGCTATCCGCACGTGAGTGGTGTCGTTAGAAGCGCCTCGGCGAGGGCTAGCTAAATATGTAATAAACTAAGGTAGGTGTAATATAAAAATTAAAGTTATGGTCCAAAAACTAGTTTTTCATTTCAACATTTTTTCGAGCTATCCGCACGTGAGTGGTGTCGTTAGAAGCGCCTCGGCGAGGGCTAGCTAAATATGTAATAAACTAAGGTAGGTGTCATATAAAAATTAAAGTTATGGTCCAAAAACTAGTTTTTCATTTCAACATTTTTTCGAGCTATCCGCACGTGAGTGGTGTCGTTAGAAGCGCCTCGGCGAGGGCTAGCTAAATATGTAATAAACTAAGGTAGGTGTCATATAAAAATTAAAGTTATGGTCCAAAAACTAGTTTTTCATTTCAACATTTTTTCGAGCTATCCGCACGTGAGTGGTGTCGTTAGAAGCGCCTCGGCGAGGGCTAGCTAAATATGTAATAAACTAAGGTAGGTGTAATATAAAAATTAAAGTTATGGTCCAAAAACTAGTTTTTCATTTCAACATTTTTTCGAGCTATCCGCACGTGAGTGGTGTCGTTAGAAGCGCCTCGGCGAGGGCTAGCTAAATATGTAATAAACTAAGGTAGGTGTCATATAAAAATTAAAGTTATGGTCCAAAAACTAGTTTTTCATTTCAACATTTTTTCGAGCTATCCGCACGTGAGTGGTGTCGTTAGAAGCGCCTCGGCGAGGGCTAGCTAAATATGTAATAAACTAAGGTAGGTGTCATATAAAAATTAAAGTTATGGTCCAAAAACTAGTTTTTCATTTCAACATTTTTTCGAGCTATCCGCACGTGAGTGGTGTCGTTAGAAGCGCCTCGGCGAGGGCTAGCTAAATATGTAATAAACTAAGGTAGGTGTCATATAAAAATTAAAGTTATGGTCCAAAAACTAGTTTTTCATTTCAACATTTTTTCGAGCTATCCGCACGTGAGTGGTGTCGTTAGAAGCGCCTCGGCGAGGGCTAGCTAAATATGTAATAAACTAGGGTAGGTGTAATATAAAAATTAAAGTTATGGTCCAAAAACTAGTTTTTCATTTCAACATTTTTTCGAGCTATCCGCACGTGAGTGGTGTCGTTAGAAGCGCCTCGGCGAGGGCTAGCTAAATATGTAATAAACTAAGGTAGGTGTAATATAAAAATTAAAGTTACGGTCCAAAAACTAGTTTTTCTTTTCAACATTTTTCGAGCTATCCGCACGTGAGTGGTGTCGTTAGAAGCGCCTCGGCGAGGGCTAGCTAAATATGTAATAAACTAAGGTAGGTGTAATATAAAAATTAAAGTTATGGTCCAAAAACTAGTTTTTCATTTCAACATTTTTTCGAGCTATCCGCACGTGAGTGGTGTCGTTAGAAGCGCCTCGGCGAGGGCTAGCTAAATATGTAATAAACTAAGGTAGGTGTAATATAAAAATTAAAGTTATGGTCCAAAAACTAGTTTTTCATTTCAACATTTTTTCGAGCTATCCGCACGTGAGTGGTGTCGTTAGAAGCGCCTCGGCGAGGGCTAGCTAAATATGTAATAAACTAAGGTAGGTGTAATATAAAAATTAAAGTTATGGTCCAAAAACTAGTTTTTCATTTCAACATTTTTTCGAGCTATCCGCACGTGAGTGGTGTCGTTAGAAGCGCCTCGGCGAGGGCTAGCTAAATATGTAATAAACTAAGGTAGGTGTAATATAAAAATTAAAGTTATGGTCCAAAAACTAGTTTTTCATTTCAACATTTTTTCGAGCTATCCGCACATGAGTGGTGTCGTTAGAAGCGCCTCGGCGAGGGCTAGCTAAATATGTAATAAACTAAGGTAGGTGTCATATAAAAATTAAAGTTATGGTCCAAAAACTAGTTTTTCATTTCAACATTTTTTCGAGCTATCCGCACGTGAGTGGTGTCGTTAGAAGCGCCTCGGCGAGGGCTAGCTAAATATGTAATAAACTAAGGTAGGTGTCATATAAAAATTAAAGTTATGGTCCAAAAACTAGTTTTTCATTTCAACATTTTTTCGAGCTATCCGCACGTGAGTGGTGTCGTTAGAAGCGCCTCGGCGAGGGCTAGCTAAATATGTAATAAACTAAGGTAGGTGTCATATAAAAATTAAAGTTATGGTCCAAAAACTAGTTTTTCATTTCAACATTTTTTCGAGCTATCCGCACGTGAGTGGTGTCGTTAGAAGCGCCTCGGCGAGGGCTAGCTAAATATGTAATAAACTAAGGTAGGTGTCATATAAAAATTAAAGTTATGGTCCAAAAACTAGTTTTTCATTTCAACATTTCTTCGAGCTATCCGCACGTGAGTGGTGTCGTTAGAAGCGCCTCGGCGAGGGCTAGCTAAATATGTAATAAACTAAGGTAGGTGTCATATAAAAATTAAAGTTATGGTCCAAAAACTAGTTTTTCATTTCAACATTTTTTCGAGCTATCCGCACGTGAGTGGTGTCGTTAGAAGCGCCTCGGCGAGGGCTAGCTAAATATGTAATAAACTAAGGTAGGTGTCATATAAAAATTAAAGTTATGGTCCAAAAACTAGTTTTTCATTTCAACATTTTTTCGAGCTATCCGCACGTGAGTGGTGTCGTTAGAAGCGCCTCGGCGAGGGCTAGCTAAATATGTAATAAACTAAGGTAGGTGTAATATAAAAATTAAAGTTATGGTCCAAAAACTAGTTTTTCATTTCAACATTTTTTCGAGCTATCCGCACGTGAGTGGTGTCGTTAGAAGCGCCTCGGCGAGGGCTAGCTAAATATGTAATAAACTAAGGTAGGTGTCATATAAAAATTAAAGTTATGGTCCAAAAACTAGTTTTTCATTTCAACATTTTTTCGAGCTATCCGCACGTGAGTGGTGTCGTTAGAAGCGCCTCGGCGAGGGCTAGCTAAATATGTAATAAACTAAGGTAGGTGTCATATAAAAATTAAAGTTATGGTCCAAAAACTAGTTTTTCATTTCAACATTTTTTCGAGCTATCCGCACGTGAGTGGTGTCGTTAGAAGCGCCTCGGCGAGGGCTAGCTAAATATGTAATAAACTAAGGTAGGTGTCATATAAAAATTAAAGTTATGGTCCAAAAACTAGTTTTTCATTTCAACATTTTTTCGAGCTATCCGCACGTGAGTGGTGTCGTTAGAAGCGCCTCGGCGAGGGCTAGCTAAAGATGTAATAAACTAAGGTAGGTGTCATATAAAAATTAAAGTTATGGTCCAAAAACTAGTTTTTCATTTCAACATTTTTTCGAGCTATCCGCACGTGAGTGGTGTCGTTAGAAGCGCCTCGGCGAGGGCTAGCTAAATATGTAATAAACTAAGGTAGGTGTCATATAAAAATTAAAGTTATGGTCCAAAAACTAGTTTTTCATTTCAACATTTTTTCGAGCTATCCGCACGTGAGTGGTGTCGTTAGAAGCGCCTCGGCGAGGGCTAGCTAAATATGTAATAAACTAAGGTAGGTGTAATATAAAAATTAAAGTTATGGTCCAAAAACTAGTTTTTCATTTCAACATTTTTTCGAGCTATCCGCACGTGAGTGGTGTCGTTAGAAGCGCCTCGGCGAGGGCTAGCTAAATATGTAATAAACTAAGGTAGGTGTCATATAAAAATTAAAGTTATGGTCCAAAAACTAGTTTTTCATTTCAACATTTTTTCGAGCTATCCGCACGTGAGTGGTGTCGTTAGAAGCGCCTCGGCGAGGGCTAGCTAAATATGTAATAAACTAAGGTAGGTGTCATATAAAAATTAAAGTTATGGTCCAAAAACTAGTTTTTCATTTCAACATTTTTTCGAGCTATCCGCACGTGAGTGGTGTCGTTAGAAGCGCCTCGGCGAGGGCTAGCTAAATATGTAATAAACTAAGGTAGGTGTCATATAAAAATTAAAGTTATGGTCCAAAAACTAGTTTTTCATTTCAACATTTTTTCGAGCTATCCGCACGTGAGTGGTGTCGTTAGAAGCGCCTCGGCGAGGGCTAGCTAAATATGTAATAAACTAAGGTAGGTGTCATATAAAAATTAAAGTTATGGTCCAAAAACTAGTTTTTCATTTCAACATTTTTTCGAGCTATCCGCACGTGAGTGGTGTCGTTAGAAGCGCCTCGGCGAGGGCTAGCTAAATATGTAATAAACTAAGGTAGGTGTCATATAAAAATTAAAGTTATGGTCCAAAAACTAGTTTTTCATTTCAACATTTTTTCGAGCTATCCGCACGTGAGTGGTGTCGTTAGAAGCGCCTCGGCGAGGGCTAGCTAAATATGTAATAAACTAAGGTAGGTGTAATATAAAAATTAAAGTTATGGTCCAAAAACTAGTTTTTCATTTCAACATTTTTTCGAGCTATCCGCACGTGAGTGGTGTCGTTAGAAGCGCCTCGGCGAGGGCTAGCTAAATATGTAATAAACTAAGGTAGGTGTCATATAAAAATTAAAGTTATGGTCCAAAAACTAGTTTTTCATTTCAACATTTTTTCGAGCTATCCGCACGTGAGTGGTGTCGTTAGAAGCGCCTCGGCGAGGGCTAGCTAAATATGTAATAAACTAAGGTAGGTGTCATATAAAAATTAAAGTTATGGTCCAAAAACTAGTTTTTCATTTCAACATTTTTTCGAGCTATCCGCACGTGAGTGGTGTCGTTAGAAGCGCCTCGGCGAGGGCTAGCTAAATATGTAATAAACTAAGGTAGGTGTCATATAAAAATTAAAGTTATGGTCCAAAAACTAGTTTTTCATTTCAACATTTTTTCGAGCTATCCGCACGTGAGTGGTGTCGTTAGAAGCGCCTCGGCGAGGGCTAGCTAAATATGTAATAAACTAAGGTAGGTGTCATATAAAAATTAAAGTTATGGTCCAAAAACTAGTTTTTCATTTCAACATTTTTTCGAGCTATCCGCACGTGAGTGGTGTCGTTAGAAGCGCCTCGGCGAGGGCTAGCTAAATATGTAATAAACTAAGGTAGGTGTCATATAAAAATTAAAGTTATGGTCCAAAAACTAGTTTTTCATTTCAACATTTTTTCGAGCTATCCGCACGTGAGTGGTGTCGTTAGAAGCGCCTCGGCGAGGGCTAGCTAAATATGTAATAAACTAAGGTAGGTGTAATATAAAAATTAAAGTTATGGTCCAAAAACTAGTTTTTCATTTCAACATTTTTTCGAGCTATCCGCACGTGAGTGGTGTCGTTAGAAGCGCCTCGGCGAGGGCTAGCTAAATATGTAATAAACTAAGGTCGGTGTCATATAAAAATTAAAGTTATGGTCCAAAAACTAGTTTTTCATTTCAACATTTTTTCGAGCTATCCGCACGTGAGTGGTGTCGTTAGAAGCGCCTCGGCGAGGGCTAGCTAAATATGTAATAAACTAAGGTAGGTGTCATATAAAAATTAAAGTTATGGTCCAAAAACTAGTTTTTCATTTCAACATTTTTTCGAGCTATCCGCACGTGAGTGGTGTCGTTAGAAGCGCCTCGGCGAGGGCTAGCTAAATATGTAATAAACTAAGGTAGGTGTAATATAAAAATTAAAGTTATGGTCCAAAAACTAGTTTTTCATTTCAACATTTTTTCGAGCTATCCGCACGTGAGTGGTGTCGTTAGAAGCGCCTCGGCGAGGGCTAGCTAAATATGTAATAAACTAAGGTAGGTGTAATATAAAAATTAAAGTTATGGTCCAAAAACTAGTTTTTCATTTCAACATTTTTTCGAGCTATCCGCACGTGAGTGGTGTCGTTAGAAGCGCCTCGGCGAGGGCTAGCTAAATATGTAATAAACTAAGGTAGGTGTCATATAAAAATTAAAGTTATGGTCCAAAAACTAGTTTTTCATTTCAACATTTTTTCGAGCTATCCGCACGTGAGTGGTGTCGTTAGAAGCGCCTCGGCGAGGGCTAGCTAAATATGTAATAAACTAAGGTAGGTGTAATATAAAAATTAAAGTTATGGTCCAAAAACTAGTTTTTCATTTCAACATTTTTTCGAGCTATCCGCACGTGAGTGGTGTCGTTAGAAGCGCCTCGGCGAGGGCTAGCTAAATATGTAATAAACTAAGGTAGGTGTAATATAAAAATTAAAGTTATGGTCCAAAAACTAGTTTTTCATTTCAACATTTTTTCGAGCTATCCGCACGTGAGTGGTGTCGTTAGAAGCGCCTCGGCGAGGGCTAGCTAAATATGTAATAAACTAAGGTAGGTGTAATATAAAAATTAAAGTTATGGTCCAAAAACTAGTTTTTCATTTCAACATTTCTTCGAGCTATCCGCACGTGAGTGGTGTCGTTAGAAGCGCCTCGGCGAGGGCTAGCTAAATATGTAATAAACTAAGGTAGGTGTAATATAAAAATTAAAGTTATGGTCCAAAAACTAGTTTTTCATTTCAACATTTCTTCGAGCTATCCGCACGTGAGTGGTGTCGTTAGAAGCGCCTCGGCGAGGGCTAGCTAACCGTGTAATAAACTAAGGTAGGTGTAATATAAAAAAATTAAGTTATGGTCTAAAAACTAGTTTTTCAGTACAACATTGTTTGCGAGCTAGCCGCACGTGAGTGGTGTCGTTAGAAGCGCCTCGGCGAGATCTAGCTAACCGTGTAATAAACTAAGGTAGGTGTAATATAAAAAATTAAAGTTATGGCCCAAAAACTAGTTTTTCATTTCAACATTTTTTCGAGCTATCCGCACGTGAGTGGTGTCGTTAGAAGCGCCTCGGCGAGGGCTAGCTAAATATGTAATAAACTAAGGTAGGTGTCATATAAAAATTAAAGTTATGGTCCAAAAACTAGTTTTTCATTTCAACATTTTTTCGAGCTATCCGCACGTGAGTGGTGTCGTTAGAAGCGCCTCGGCGAGGGCTAGCTAAATATGTAATAAACTAAGGTAGGTGTCATATAAAAATTAAAGTTATGGTCCAAAAACTAGTTTTTCATTTCAACATTTTTTCGAGCTATCCGCACGTGAGTGGTGTCGTTAGAAGCGCCTCGGCGAGGGCTAGCTAAATATGTAATAAACTAAGGTAGGTGTCATATAAAAATTAAAGTTATGGTCCAAAAACTAGTTTTTCATTTCAACATTTTTTCGAGCTATCCGCACGTGAGTGGTGTCGTTAGAAGCGCCTCGGCGAGGGCTAGCTAAATATGTAATAAACTAAGGTAGGTGTCATATAAAAATTAAAGTTATGGTCCAAAAACTAGTTTTTCATTTCAACATTTTTTCGAGCTATCCGCACGTGAGTGGTGTCGTTAGAAGCGCCTCGGCGAGGGCTAGCTAAATATGTAATAAACTAAGGTAGGTGTCATATAAAAATTAAAGTTATGGTCCAAAAACTAGTTTTTCATTTCAACATTTTTTCGAGCTATCCGCACGTGAGTGGTGTCGTTAGAAGCGCCTCGGCGAGGGCTAGCTAAATATGTAATAAACTAAGGTAGGTGTCATATAAAAATTAAAGTTATGGTCCAAAAACTAGTTTTTCATTTCAACATTTTTTCGAGCTATCCGCACGTGAGTGGTGTCGTTAGAAGCGCCTCGGCGAGGGCTAGCTAAATATGTAATAAACTAAGGTAGGTGTAATATAAAAATTAAAGTTATGGTCCAAAAACTAGTTTTTCATTTCAACATTTTTTCGAGCTATCCGCACGTGAGTGGTGTCGTTAGAAGCGCCTCGGCGAGGGCTAGCTAAATATGTAATAAACTAAGGTAGGTGTAATATAAAAATTAAAGTTATGGTCCAAAAACTAGTTTTTCATTTCAACATTTTTTCGAGCTATCCGCACGTGAGTGGTGTCGTTAGAAGCGCCTCGGCGAGGGCTAGCTAAATATGTAATAAACTAAGGTAGGTGTAATATAAAAATTAAAGTTATGGTCCAAAAACTAGTTTTTCATTTCAACATTTTTTCGAGCTATCCGCACGTGAGTGGTGTCGTTAGAAGCGCCTCGGCGAGGGCTAGCTAAATATGTAATAAACTAAGGTAGGTGTCATATAAAAATTAAAGTTATGGTCCAAAAACTAGTTTTTCATTTCAACATTTTTTCGAGCTATCCGCACGTGAGTGGTGTCGTTAGAAGCGCCTCGGCGAGGGCTAGCTAAATATGTAATAAACTAAGGTAGGTGTAATATAAAAATTAAAGTTATGGTCCAAAAACTAGTTTTTCATTTCAACATTTTTTCGAGCTATCCGCACGTGAGTGGTGTCGTTAGAAGCGCCTCGGCGAGGGCTAGCTAAATATGTAATAAACTAAGGTAGGTGTAATATAAAAATTAAAGTTATGGTCCAAAAACTAGTTTTTCATTTCAACATTTTTTCGAGCTATCCGCACGTGAGTGGTGTCGTTAGAAGCGCCTCGGCGAGGGCTAGCTAAATATGTAATAAACTAAGGTAGGTGTAATATAAAAATTAAAGTTATGGTCCAAAAACTAGTTTTTCATTTCAACATTTCTTCGAGCTATCCGCACGTGAGTGGTGTCGTTAGAAGCGCCTCGGCGAGGGCTAGCTAAATATGTAATAAACTAAGGTAGGTGTAATATAAAAATTAAAGTTATGGTCCAAAAACTAGTTTTTCATTTCAACATTTCTTCGAGCTATCCGCACGTGAGTGGTGTCGTTAGAAGCGCCTCGGCGAGGGCTAGCTAACCGTGTAATAAACTAAGGTAGGTGTAATATAAAAAAATTAAGTTATGGTCTAAAAACTAGTTTTTCAGTACAACATTGTTTGCGAGCTAGCCGCACGTGAGTGGTGTCGTTAGAAGCGCCTCGGCGAGATCTAGCTAACCGTGTAATAAACTAAGGTAGGTGTAATATAAAAAATTAAAGTTATGGCCCAAAAACTAGTTTTTCATTTCAACATTTTTTCGAGCTATCCGCACGTGAGTGGTGTCGTTAGAAGCGCCTCGGCGAGGGCTAGCTAAATATGTAATAAACTAAGGTAGGTGTCATATAAAAATTAAAGTTATGGTCCAAAAACTAGTTTTTCATTTCAACATTTTTTCGAGCTATCCGCACGTGAGTGGTGTCGTTAGAAGCGCCTCGGCGAGGGCTAGCTAAATATGTAATAAACTAAGGTAGGTGTCATATAAAAATTAAAGTTATGGTCCAAAAACTAGTTTTTCATTTCAACATTTTTTCGAGCTATCCGCACGTGAGTGGTGTCGTTAGAAGCGCCTCGGCGAGGGCTAGCTAAATATGTAATAAACTAAGGTAGGTGTCATATAAAAATTAAAGTTATGGTCCAAAAACTAGTTTTTCATTTCAACATTTTTTCGAGCTATCCGCACGTGAGTGGTGTCGTTAGAAGCGCCTCGGCGAGGGCTAGCTAAATATGTAATAAACTAAGGTAGGTGTCATATAAAAATTAAAGTTATGGTCCAAAAACTAGTTTTTCATTTCAACATTTTTTCGAGCTATCCGCACGTGAGTGGTGTCGTTAGAAGCGCCTCGGCGAGGGCTAGCTAAATATGTAATAAACTAAGGTAGGTGTCATATAAAAATTAAAGTTATGGTCCAAAAACTAGTTTTTCATTTCAACATTTTTTCGAGCTATCCGCACGTGAGTGGTGTCGTTAGAAGCGCCTCGGCGAGGGCTAGCTAAATATGTAATAAACTAAGGTAGGTGTCATATAAAAATGAAAGTTATGGTCCAAAAACTAGTTTTTCATTTCAACATTTTTTCGAGCTATCCGCACGTGAGTGGTGTCGTTAGAAGCGCCTCGGCGAGGGCTAGCTAAATATGTAATAAACTAAGGTAGGTGTCATATAAAAATTAAAGTTATGGTCCAAAAACTAGTTTTTCATTTCAACATTTTTTCGAGCTATCCGCACGTGAGTGGTGTCGTTAGAAGCGCCTCGGCGAGGGCTAGCTAAATATGTAATAAACTAAGGTAGGTGTCATATAAAAATTAAAGTTATGGTCCAAAAACTAGTTTTTCATTTCAACATTTTTTCGAGCTATCCGCACGTGAGTGGTGTCGTTAGAAGCGCCTCGGCGAGGGCTAGCTAAATATGTAATAAACTAAGGTAGGTGTCATATAAAAATTAAAGTTATGGTCCAAAAACTAGTTTTTCATTTCAACATTTTTTCGAGCTATCCGCACGTGAGTGGTGTCGTTAGAAGCGCCTCGGCGAGGGCTAGCTAAATATGTAATAAACTAAGGTAGGTGTCATATAAAAATTAAAGTTATGGTCCAAAAACTAGTTTTTCATTTCAACATTTTTTCGAGCTATCCGCACGTGAGTGGTGTCGTTAGAAGCGCCTCGGCGAGGGCTAGCTAAATATGTAATAAACTAAGGTAGGTGTCATATAAAAATTAAAGTTATGGTCCAAAAACTAGTTTTTCATTTCAACATTTTTTCGAGCTATCCGCACGTGAGTGGTGTCGTTAGAAGCGCCTCGGCGAGGGCTAGCTAAATATGTAATAAACTAAGGTAGGTGTCATATAAAAATTAAAGTTATGGTCCAAAAACTAGTTTTTCATTTCAACATTTTTTCGAGCTATCCGCACGTGAGTGGTGTCGTTAGAAGCGCCTCGGCGAGGGCTAGCTAAATATGTAATAAACTAAGGTAGGTGTAATATAAAAATTAAAGTTATGGTCCAAAAACTAGTTTTTCATTTCAACATTTTTTCGAGCTATCCGCACGTGAGTGGTGTCGTTAGAAGCGCCTCGGCGAGGGCTAGCTAAATATGTAATAAACTAAGGTAGGTGTCATATAAAAATTAAAGTTATGGTCCAAAAACTAGTTTTTCATTTCAACATTTTTTCGAGCTATCCGCACGTGAGTGGTGTCGTTAGAAGCGCCTCGGCGAGGGCTAGCTAAATATGTAATAAACTAAGGTAGGTGTCATATAAAAATTAAAGTTATGGTCCAAAAACTAGTTTTTCATTTCAACATTTTTTCGAGCTATCCGCACGTGAGTGGTGTCGTTAGAAGCGCCTCGGCGAGGGCTAGCTAAATATGTAATAAACTAAGGTAGGTGTAATATAAAAATTAAAGTTATGGTCCAAAAACTAGTTTTTCATTTCAACATTTTTTCGAGCTATCCGCACGTGAGTGGTGTCGTTAGAAGCGCCTCGGCGAGGGCTAGCTAAATATGTAATAAACTAAGGTAGGTGTAATATAAAAATTAAAGTTATGGTCCAAAAACTAGTTTTTCATTTCAACATTTTTTCGAGCTATCCGCACGTGAGTGGTGTCGTTAGAAGCGCCTCGGCGAGGGCTAGCTAAATATGTAATAAACTAAGGTAGGTGTCATATAAAAATTAAAGTTATGGTCCAAAAACTAGTTTTTCATTTCAACATTTTTTCGAGCTATCCGCACGTGAGTGGTGTCGTTAGAAGCGCCTCGGCGAGGGCTAGCTAAATATGTAATAAACTAAGGTAGGTGTAATATAAAAATTAAAGTTATGGTCCAAAAACTAGTTTTTCATTTCAACATTTTTTCGAGCTATCCGCACGTGAGTGGTGTCGTTAGAAGCGCCTCGGCGAGGGCTAGCTAAATATGTAATAAACTAAGGTAGGTGTAATATAAAAATTAAAGTTATGGTCCAAAAACTAGTTTTTCATTTCAACATTTTTTCGAGCTATCCGCACGTGAGTGGTGTCGTTAGAAGCGCCTCGGCGAGGGCTAGCTAAATATGTAATAAACTAAGGTAGGTGTAATATAAAAATTAAAGTTATGGTCCAAAAACTAGTTTTTCATTTCAACATTTCTTCGAGCTATCCGCACGTGAGTGGTGTCGTTAGAAGCGCCTCGGCGAGGGCTAGCTAAATATGTAATAAACTAAGGTAGGTGTAATATAAAAATTAAAGTTATGGTCCAAAAACTAGTTTTTCATTTCAACATTTCTTCGAGCTATCCGCACGTGAGTGGTGTCGTTAGAAGCGCCTCGGCGAGGGCTAGCTAACCGTGTAATAAACTAAGGTAGGTGTAATATAAAAAAATTAAGTTATGGTCTAAAAACTAGTTTTTCAGTACAACATTGTTTGCGAGCTAGCCGCACGTGAGTGGTGTCGTTAGAAGCGCCTCGGCGAGATCTAGCTAACCGTGTAATAAACTAAGGTAGGTGTAATATAAAAA
>FR997792.1:5945407-6032907 GCA_905475315.1 Autographa pulchrina | reverse complement strand
CTAACCTAACCTAACCTAACCAGTCTGAGTCCAAACGCGGGCCGAACAAGTTTGAAAATCAGTTTGCTCCACGTAAAAAAAAAAATTCCAAAAAAAAAAAAAAAAAAAAAAAAAAAAAAAAATTGGTTTTTGTTGAGATACAGTGTCGAGCGATATATCAAAAGTTGTGTTTTTGTGCCGCGCACCCAACAGTGAAAAGTGTTTTAGCCGGAAAATTCCGGGAAAGCCGCAAAACGCGGAAAACCATAAAAACACGTGTTTTCGTGAAGTGAAAAAGTGTATTTTGTACTATAACTTTTAAAAGTGAGTGACGACCTACAAACTTTTTTACACCTTCTTGTTGTGCGCAAAAAGACGCTTCTTTTGACACCTCGTAGTGGAAATTCGGACTTACAGAAAAGCCGCAAATTGACTTAAGAAAAAATTTTCTTAACCTCCAACTGACACGAGGTACTCGAACCCGTGAAGTGACGTTGCTGAAACTTGGTGGGCTGTTAGGCCCCCATAGAAGAAGCACGAAGCCGCTTACTCCAGATTTTTTGCGCATCGGAGGCCCGAGTTATTAGCTATAGAAAACTTGAAGTTTGGGAGCTTGTAGCTCCTAAACTAGATCCAGAACCCTACAATTTTATGCTGCCGGGCGGTGCGCGCTTCTTCGAAGAACACACCGTAAGCAGAAGAAAAATTTTAGCTCTTAAAACTTAGTCATAATTAGCAAATTAAGAAATTTTTTGTGTTTATCAAAATTTGTTCAGCATTTTTTCTAAATTAATTATTCCTAGTATACACGTTTTTAGGCCTTTTAATTCTCCTAATTTAGCAAATTTTTAAAATTTTTTATCTTTCAAACTGACGTAGTTATTAATTTTTTAGTGTTTTTTGCAAATTAATCTGTAATTAATAGAAATATTATAAATTTTATTCTTGGATAGGGTCTGGAATAGGGTTTGCAACTGGACAAACCCCAAAGACTAGCGAAATATCTTTTAAAACAGCCGAGATAGGTTTTCAGACTTTTTTATATTTTGTATCTGAAAACTTTGGGACTCAGGTACTCTGTTGTTTTTGGTCCTAGAGACTCCGGATTTTTTGCATAAATTGCGCTGTATTGCAAAGAACATAATTGTAAATTTTCAGGAGTTTTCAGCGACTGACAATTTTCAGGCCTGAAAATAATTTTAAATCACAGAGGAGGTCAAGCCAGTACCCCTGGTGGAAACCGGACTCTCCTGCGACAAACGGTTGAGGAGCTACAGCTGTTTAAAAACAGCAACTGACAGCGCGGCGGCCATCTTGGCAAACTTCACACGCCTGTAGCTCCCGACTCGGTGGTCGTAGGGGATTGGGGTTTGCTTCGGGGACCTCGGGGCGACCCTCCCTTTCAGCCTACACACCTTTCAGGCATTTTCGGGCCAAAAATTTTCAGGACCCTGAAAACCCTGAAATCTGACTGTCGTGGTCACACTGATCGACAAAGCCCAAACCCGGTTGATCTGGGACTCTTGGTTACGGAGTTATACTCGAGTAAACATTGAGTTTGACAGTTTTACAGCTGTCAAACGAAATTTCAGAAGGCCATAGCTTCCGAGCCAGGGGTCGCAGAGAGCTCGGGTTTTCTTTAGACATACGGGCACAGCAGTCCTGACAACGTAGGCTGAAAATTTCACGTTTTCAGGAACCTGAAATTTTCAGCAGTTTTGACCCTGCCATCTTGTGGCAATTGACGAGGCCAATACAACGAGCCAAAGCACGTCCAGATCCGAGCTATAGTTCCGGAGTAATTCAACTTTAAAACCCGTGCCTGAGGTGCGCGGGCAATATCTGGATTTTTCAAACTCCAATATCTCCGGAACTACTAGGGATAGGTTGGGGGTGCTTGGGGTCTTTGGGGAGGTCTTGAGCAGGGCTTTAACATAGGACGACAGAAATACCAAATTTTTTTTTGGATTTTTTTTTAAATTTTTTGTATTTTTTTTTAAATTGTTTTTGTGTTTTATTATACCGTAGGACTGCATAGACCCAGTTTGCGCAATTGACAAACCTCTTATAATTAGAGTTTATTTTTTATTTTTGTTTTTTGTGAAAATTATTCACAAGAACCATTTCCTCTTACATTAGAGTTCATGCAGCAACTGTTTAGTGTTGCTGCATTAGATTAAGACATTCCGTATTTTATTTCTTTAAATTTTATTTTACAATTATTTGAATTATTTAACTTTTGACGCGTATCACCAACAAATATGATGTCGGGCATAAGGACCCCTCCACAGAAGGCTACAAAAGCCTCGCCAAGGAAACCGGAGGCGTGGACAGCAGAAAGGAGAAGCATTGGCGAGAGGATCGAAGACTGGGAGGCGACCAGGGCAGGTACCAACCCCAACCCCAGCCCCTCGAACAGGCATCCTACACCGCAGACCTTAAGAACCCCTCCACAAACCGCCACCGGAATCCTTCCCCCCCGACAAGGCAAGACAAAGATAATTGAAGCCAGAGAGTGCATTGCACGGGCAAAACTTCACCTAAACAAAGCCGGCAACCTTAAAAGAGAAATCAAGGAGGAAGTTTTGTCGGCACTAACAAAACTTTTCTCCCTGATAAAAAGCATAGAGACCGAGCTGAAAGGTTTGTCGGCGATCCCAGGGGATCAGGCGTGTGCACTCAACCAAACGGTTACGATATCGGACACATTAGGAACGGCTCCCGGGGTGGGTCCGCAGGCTTCCCAGATTGAGGAGCACGTGAGGCTACTTAGGGAAAACGGCTTAATGATGGCCGAACTTAAAGAAGAGATGCACAGACATAAGGAGTTACTGGAGAAGGTGACCACAGAGACATACGCGAGTGTGACCGCGAACACGGCGGTGCAGAGCGAGAGCGTACAAAGGGGCAGAGAAACGCTCCACTCCGTAATTGTCACCTCCAGAGACGACCAGGACTCCGGAGAAAAGGTGCTTGAAAAAATAAGGGAGGCGGTAGATGCCAAGGAGGGGTGGATCGAGGTCCGTAATGTAAGGAAGGCCAAGGACAGGAAGGTTGTTATAGGGGTAAGCTCCAGGGCAGAGAGGGATAAGCTAACGGAAAAGCTAAAAGCGGCGAAAGAGCAATTGACCGTTGAAGAGGTAAAAAATCGGGACCCGCTTTTGGTTCTGAGGGGAGTGCTCAATATGCACAGTGACGCTGACATATTGAAGGCCCTGAGGAACCAAAACAAAGACCTTTTTAGCGGCCTCAACAAAGCTGACGACAGGCTGGAGTTCCGCTACAGGAGGAGAGCTCGGAACCCCCATACGTGTCACGCGGTCGTTAGTGTTTCGCCTAACATCTGGCAAAGGGCGGTCGCGAAAAAATTGGTACAAATTGATTTACAGCCAATCAGAATAGAAGACCAGACACCGCTGGTGCAGTGCACCCGCTGTCTGGGCTATGGTCACAGTAAGCGGTTTTGCGCTGACCCGGCGGATCTGTGTAGCCACTGCGGTGGCCCGCATGTAAGAGCTGACTGCCCTGACTTAGTCGCAGGAATACCGCCACGATGCAGGAACTGCGACAAAGCTAAATACAATAACGTGGAACACAATGCCTTCAACTCTTCCTGTCCAATACGGAAAAAGTGGGATGCCTTGGCTCGCTCAACAGTAGCGTACTGCTAAGGGCAGCCAAAGGAACAATACCCCCTATCAAATAGCGCAAACTAATCTCCAAAGGAAAAGGTTGGCAACTAATGAGCTTCTTATAGAAGCCGAAAAACGGGGCATTTCAGTTGCTTTGGTCCAGGAGCCTTATGTGGGTGGCTCAAACAGAATGCGAGGATATAGAGGAACGCGAGTCTTCCAGGCTTCCGACGCGGACGAAGGAGTAACGAAAGCTGCAGTTGTGGTGTTCAACCCAGACCTGAACGTAGTTCAGCACCCTGGGTTGAGCACAACCAATATAGTAGTGGTTGAAGTCCAGACCGAGGCATGGAAGTTAGCAATAATCTCTTACTACTTTGAGCCCAACCACCCAATCGAACCATACCTGGACCAAATAACAAAAATAGTAAAGGCGCTAAAAATTGACATAGTGATGGGTGGCGACTCAAACGCCAAAAGCAACTGGTGGGGAAGCGCATCCACAGACTCAAGAGGCGAAGACTTCGCCGGGACCCTGCATGAACTAGACCTGCACGTTCTCAATGACGGCGTGCTACCAACATTCGACACTATCAGGGGAAGAGTACACTACAAAAGTCACGTAGACGTGACGGCCTGCTCAGTGGGTATTTTGAATCGGATATTTAACTGGAAAGTCGTCGAGGACCTCACGAGCTCGGACCACAACGGTATAATTTTTGGAATAAATAATAAAAAATCAAAAGGAATAAAAATACAAAGAACAACGCGGATGTACAATACTAAAAAAGCTAATTGGGCCCAGTTTAATATCAAACTGGACCAATTCAAAATAGAACATAAATTGAACTTAGAAGTAATAAATAAATTAACTAACAGCCATAGTATAGAATTAATAATAGAAAAATTAACCAAAATTATATCAGAGGCATGTAATCATGCTATACCTAAAAAGAAAAATAAGGAAAAAATTAACTTACCGTGGTGGTCCGAGGAACTCGCTGCCTTGAAGTCCGAACTCGCGAGAAGGAAACGCAGAATCCGCTGTGCAGCGCCCATCCGCAGACCGGCCGTAGTGGAAGAGTACCTGAAAAAGAAGATCGAATATGAGTCAAGAGCAAATGAAGCACAGGTCCAAAGTTGGAAAGACTTCTGCAAGAGACAGGATAGAGAGAGCGTGTGGGATGGTATATACAGGGTCATCGGCAGAGTTACGAAAAGGGAAGAGGACGCGCTGCTAGAGAGAGAGGGGAAAACGCTAAACGCCATAGAATCGGCCAAGCTACTGGCGGAGTCATTCTTCCCGATGGACTCTGTTAGCGTGGATTCCAACTACCACAAATCAGTTCGAAGGATGGCGGAAGATGATAATAGTAAGAACGAAGATGACAACTCTGAGCCCCCGTTCACAATAACTGAACTAAGGAGAGCTAGCGCGTCCTTTAACCCAAAGAAAGCTCCAGGCGCGGACGGCTTCACAGCTGACATTTGCCTCGCAGCCATTAACCACGATTTGAAGCTTTTCCTTTCCCTGTACAATAAGTGCCTTGAAAAGTGCTACTTCCCGAAAGCCTGGAAAGAAGCCGTAGTCGTGGTTCTCAAAAAACCAGGGAAACCCAGCTACACAGAGCCAAAATCTTACCGACCAATCGGGCTGCTTCCCATCTTGGGAAAAATTTACGAGAAGATGCTGGTCTACAGACTGCGGCACTACCTCCTTCCGAGAACAAACCATCACCAGTTCGGATTCATGCCTCAGAGAAGCACCGAGGACTCCCTCTATGCCCTAATGCGGCACATCAGAAAAGGGTTGGATAAAAAGAAAATACTTACCGTCGTGTCGCTGGACATAGAGGGAGCCTTTGATAACGCCTGGTGGCCGGCTCTAAAAATGAGGCTGAAGGAGGAACAATGTCCCCTTAAGATAAGGAAGGTTTTCAACAGCTACCTTGCAGACAGAGTTGTAAAGGTTAGGTATGGGGGGGTAGAGGCAACCACAGAGACCACCAAAGGGTGTATACAAGGGTCAATAGCGGGCCCCACTCTGTGGAACCTCTTACTAGACCCCCTTCTCAACGAGCTTCAACAACACGGAACTTACTGCCAGGCTTTCGCGGATGACGTAGTACTCGTCTTCGAGGGAATGGAGGCTCTCGAAATTGAAAGGAAAGCAAACCAGGCCCTTCAAAGGGTGGAGCTGTGGGGAAATAGAAACAAGTTGAAATTCGCTGCCCATAAAACTAACGCTATGATCATTACAAGAAAACTGAAGCATGACAATCCACGGCTCAGTATGGGGGGAATTGACATTGGAATAGTCGACGAAATTAAATTACTGGGAGTTATCATAGACCGGAAACTTACATTTAACACACATGTATCCAATCAATGCCAAAAAGCCATAGGGATATATAAGAAACTCGCCAAAGCTGCCAGGGCAAGTTGGGGACTGAGCCCGGAAATCGTCCGGACAATATATGTGGCAACGGTGGAGCCAGTATTACTGTATGCAGCCAGTGTATGGGCACCAGCCGCAAGAAAAATCTGTGTAAGGAAAAAGCTGGACGCAGTGCAACGCGGTTTCGCCCAGAAGATCTGCAGAGCTTATCGCACGGTCTCCCTGCACTCAGCACTGTTGTTGGCTGGCTTGCTACCCCTTGACCTTCGTATACAGGAGGTTGCTTCGTTGTACGAGGCTAAGAGGGGGGCGCCGCTACCTGGGCTGGGTGATAGGGAGATCGAGCGAATGGTGTCTGCAATAAAGATGCCTCACCCTGCCGAGTACACGGACTTGCAGTTCACCAGCCTGGCAGACGAGGAGCAATTACAGGTAAATTCAAACTTCGAGGTCAAAATATTCACGGACGGCAGCAAGATTGACGGCAAAGTGGGAGCAGCCCTATCTATATGGATTAGAGGAGTAGAGGCCAAGCCAGTCAAGCTTTGTCTGCCGTCGTACTGTACCGTTTACCAGGCTGAGCTGCTGGCTGTGTGTGAGGCAACCAAGAGAATAGCGGTTACGAAAGCGGACACGTTTGGGCTCTACAGCGACTCTATGTCAGCGCTCCAGACCATCACGAACTTCAACTCCCTCCATCCACTAGCTGTTGAGACCAGGAGAAACCTGAAGTTCGCTTCTCAACAGAATAAAAGCATAAGTATATTCTGGATAAAGGCCCACGCTGGAATGGAGGGCAACGAGAGAGCAGATGCTCTGGCAAAGGAGGCCGCTGTGGGGTCCAAAAGAAAACCGGACTACGACTTGTGTCCGGTGTCATACGTTAAAATGAAACTACGGCACGAAACTATCCACGAATGGGACCTAAGGTACCGCGAGGGCGAAACCGCCAAGACAACAAAACTGTTTTTCCCGTCGGCAACGCTTGCATACAAAACAACCCGCAAGTTGGAAATATCCTTCACGACAACGCAGATGTTGACGGGGCATGGTGGATTCGCGGAATACCTATACCGCTTCAAGTGCGGAACGAGTCCATCATGCCAATGTGATCCGAACGTAGAGGAGACCGTGCCACATATATTGACCGAGTGCCCGGCGTATGGCAGGCAAAGATTGGAATTAGAAACCAGCATAGACTGCAAAATAACGATAAGTAACTTACCACAGTTAATAAAGTCAAAGCGCAATACTGGGTTTATGCAATACTGCACAAAAATAATAAGCATTGTGAATAAAAGAAATAGTAAATAAGAATATGGTGGCATAATATTTGCTAATATTACAGCACACCATATATAGTATAAGCATAATAGTAATAAATCAAACCTTTGTAATAGATATAAGATACTAAAAATAAGACTAGCGTAAGTAAAAATGTAACAACATGCAACATCCATGTATTAAGTAACTGTAAAATTAGAAATAAAAAACCCCTATGGAAATTTATTTACCCCGTAAAATACATGTATAATAAATAAGAAATAAAAGTAGTTAGCTCAAATATTAATAGTCGGGCATCCCACCCGTAACTAGCATAAAAGATGACGTATGAAAGTGAAGTATGAGGAATGAAAGTGTAACTTGTATGAATCCAGGCGCAATGATAGTTAAGGACTCCGATCATGTTGGAGGTACTAGATTTAAAAAAAAAAAAAAAAAAAAAAAAAAAAAAAAAAAAAAAAAAAAAAAAAAAAAAAAAAAAAAAAACCTAACCTAACCTAACCTAACCTAACCTAACCTAACCTTTTTTTTTTTTTTTTTTTTTTTTTTTTTTTTTTTTTTTTTTTTTTTTTTTTTTTTCGGGGGGAAATCCTCATGGACTTCCTCCGCCTGGGGAGAGGCGGAGGGGCGTGCCGGACTCTTACCGGCTAAAACCCCCCGGTGTCTCCTCCTCGCACGTGCGCGTGGGGCCGCGGGAATCCGGATTCTTCCGCAGCCCCACACTGGTGCCGGCCCGGTCTGTCCGGGCCTCAGCTCCTGCACGGGGTAGTGAGGTGTACAACTACCCCGTGCACCGCCTCAGGGGCGCGCGCCGACACCCGCGCGCGCCTCCGCCTCGGGTCCATCGAATAGGGGGCGGGGACTTCCCCAAGTCCCTCGCCCCTGGACCCATTCATGGGGGGCGGAGAAGGGCGTTGTCCGCCCTTCCCCTGCGCCCGGTGCGTCTTCTGCGGCCGGGGAAGGGAGTCGAGATCTCCCTCTCCCGTTCCGCAGTCTCCTTCTGCGACATCACGTCCTCGCAGAAGGACACCACCGCGTCCCACGACTCTGCGCTACCGACCATACTCCGCACTACGGCCGGCAGCGACAGGTCGCCTCCTACTTCATTTGCGAGGACACGGCGCTGCTCCTCCCAAGCTACGCACTCGGCGAGCGTGTGTTGCGCCGTGTCCTCCCCGCAATGGACGCAGTGGTGGCACCGAGCGTCCGGCTCCCTGTCTATGCGACACAGGTACTTGCCGAAGCATCCATGCCCCGACAGCACCTGCGTCACCCTAAACGACAGGGAGCCGTGCCTTCTCCCGAGCCAGTCGTTGAGTACCGGCCGGATCGCCTCGACGGTAGCGAGGCCGGCGGCAGGGCGCAAAAGCCTTTGCCGCCATTCCGCCACCAAGACCTGACGGAGCTCTCCCCGGCGCAGCTCGATCTGCCGCTGCACCGGCATCGAGCCCCGTGCCCGCTCTTCCTCGCGCCATCGGTACAATGACGCGAGTACTTTCGCCTCCAGGTCCCAGGGCGGAGATCCGGCCAGGACACAAGCCGCCTCGTGGGAAATCGTGCGGTACCCGCGGACGACTCTGACGGCCATCGCCCTCTGCGGCCTGCGCAGAATGGCGAGAGTGCTGGCCGTCAGGTCGAGCGCCCATACAGGAGCCCCGTATAGGGCCATGGACCGCACGATTCCCACGTACAACCGCCTACAGGCGGCGCTCGGGCCCCCCATGTTGGGAAGCAACGTTGAAAGCGCGCCCGCCGCGCCCATGAGCTTGGGCGCTAGCCGCCGGAAGTGAGGCCCGAATTCCCAACGGCTGTCGAGCACCAATCCTAGGTACTTCATGGTGAACCCGACAGCTATCCGAGCCCCACCGACCACGATGTGTGATCCCGGCGCCGGCGCCCGCCGGGGGCCATGAAACACCATGGCCTCCGACTTGTTCAGGGCCACCTCCAGGCCCAGGCGCCGGATGCGGCTCACCACCTGTGACACCGCAGCCGTGGCTATCAACGTCGCTTCCCTGTGCGAGCTCCCCCGGGCAGTGACAAGCGTGTCGTCCGCATAACACGTCAAACCTAACCTAACCTTTTTTTTTTTTTTTTTTTTTTTCGGGGGGAAATCCTCATGGACTTCCTCCGCCTGGGGAGAGGCGGAGGGGCGTGCCGGACTCTTACCGGCTAAAACCCCCCGGTGTCTCCTCCTCGCACGTGCGCGTGGGGCCGCGGGAATCCGGATTCTTCCGCAGCCCCACACTGGTGCCGGCCCGGTCTGTCCGGGCCTCAGCTCCTGCACGGGGTAGTGAGGTGTACAACTACCCCGTGCACCGCCTCAGGGGCGCGCGCCGACACCCGCGCGCGCCTCCGCCTCGGGTCCATCGAATAGGGGGCGGGGACTTCCCCAAGTCCCTCGCCCCTGGACCCATTCATGGGGGGCGGAGAAGGGCGTTGTCCGCCCTTCCCCTGCGCCCGGTGCGTCTTCTGCGGCCGGGGAAGGGAGTCGAGATCTCCCTCTCCCGTTCCGCAGTCTCCTTCTGCGACATCACGTCCTCGCAGAAGGACACCACCGCGTCCCACGACTCTGCGCTACCGACCATACTCCGCACTACGGCCGGCAGCGACAGGTCGCCTCCTACTTCATTTGCGAGGACACGGCGCTGCTCCTCCCAAGCTACGCACTCGGCGAGCGTGTGTTGCGCCGTGTCCTCCCCGCAATGGACGCAGTGGTGGCACCGAGCGTCCGGCTCCCTGTCTATGCGACACAGGTACTTGCCGAAGCATCCATGCCCCGACAGCACCTGCGTCACCCTAAACGACAGGGAGCCGTGCCTTCTCCCGAGCCAGTCGTTGAGTACCGGCCGGATCGCCTCGACGGTAGCGAGGCCGGCGGCAGGGCGCAAAAGCCTTTGCCGCCATTCCGCCACCAAGACCTGACGGAGCTCTCCCCGGCGCAGCTCGATCTGCCGCTGCACCGGCATCGAGCCCCGTGCCCGCTCTTCCTCGCGCCATCGGTACAATGACGCGAGTACTTTCGCCTCCAGGTCCCAGGGCGGAGATCCGGCCAGGACACAAGCCGCCTCGTGGGAAATCGTGCGGTACCCGCGGACGACTCTGACGGCCATCGCCCTCTGCGGCCTGCGCAGAATGGCGAGAGTGCTGGCCGTCAGGTCGAGCGCCCATACAGGAGCCCCGTATAGGGCCATGGACCGCACGATTCCCACGTACAACCGCCTACAGGCGGCGCTCGGGCCCCCCATGTTGGGAAGCAACGTTGAAAGCGCGCCCGCCGCGCCCATGAGCTTGGGCGCTAGCCGCCGGAAGTGAGGCCCGAATTCCCAACGGCTGTCGAGCACCAATCCTAGGTACTTCATGGTGAACCCGACAGCTATCCGAGCCCCACCGACCACGATGTGTGATCCCGGCGCCGGCGCCCGCCGGGGGCCATGAAACACCATGGCCTCCGACTTGTTCAGGGCCACCTCCAGGCCCAGGCGCCGGATGCGGCTCACCACCTGTGACACCGCAGCCGTGGCTATCAACGTCGCTTCCCTGTGCGAAACCTTTTTTTTTTTTTTTTTTTTTTCGGGGGGAAATCCTCATGGACTTCCTCCGCCTGGGGAGAGGCGGAGGGGCGTGCCGGACTCTTACCGGCTAAAACCCCCCGGTGTCTCCTCCTCGCACGTGCGCGTGGGGCCGCGGGAATCCGGATTCTTCCGCAGCCCCACACTGGTGCCGGCCCGGTCTGTCCGGGCCTCAGCTCCTGCACGGGGTAGTGAGGTGTACAACTACCCCGTGCACCGCCTCAGGGGCGCGCGCCGACACCCGCGCGCGCCTCCGCCTCGGGTCCATCGAATAGGGGGCGGGGACTTCCCCAAGTCCCTCGCCCCTGGACCCATTCATGGGGGGCGGAGAAGGGCGTTGTCCGCCCTTCCCCTGCGCCCGGTGCGTCTTCTGCGGCCGGGGAAGGGAGTCGAGATCTCCCTCTCCCGTTCCGCAGTCTCCTTCTGCGACATCACGTCCTCGCAGAAGGACACCACCGCGTCCCACGACTCTGCGCTACCGACCATACTCCGCACTACGGCCGGCAGCGACAGGTCGCCTCCCACTTCATTTGCGAGGACACGGCGCTGCTCCTCCCAAGCTACACACTCAGCGAGCGTGTGTTGCGCCGTGTCCTCCCCGCACTGGACGCAGTGGTGGCACCGAGCGTCCGGCTCCCTGTCTATGCGACACAGGTACTTGCCGAAGCATCCATGCCCCGACAGCACCTGCGTCACCCTAAACGACAGGGAGCCGTGCCTTCTCCCGAGCCAGTCGTCGAGTACTGGCCGGATCGCCTCGACGGTAGCGAGGCCGGCGGCAGGGCGCAGAAGCCTTTGCCGCCATTCCGCCACCAACCCTGTGCGAAACCTAACCTAACCTAACCTAACCTAACCGAAAACACTTTTAGAAGAAATCTCGTACTACTGCGCTGTTTTCGCTTCTATCACCTTACCTTGGCTCCGTCCAACCCCTAGGCGCGTTTTATACCGTCTAGGTGCGAAATAATTACCTTTTATAACATAAAATTGTCCAAAATAACGTTTTTTTTGGTAAAATTAATTAAATTTCATTGTTTTGCGCTAATTACTTGTACTGATTAGCGATTCAACTTTGCTCATTTGTCGGGGCCGGTGTCTAGATCGCATTGTGCGCTTCGAAACCACCAGTTTCGGCATATAAATTGTAATTCTGTATAAATAACTGTAAATTTTGTACTGAAAATCTAGTTTTTAGACCTTAACTTTAATTTTTTATATTACACTTAGTCTAGTTTATTACACGGTTAGCTAGCCCTCGCCGAGGCGCTTCTAACGACACCACCCACGTGCGGCTAGCTCGCAAAAAACGCATTTTCTAAAATTTCTCCAAAGGCCCCGTGCCCGGTCAGTATCTGCGTGAGGCGGTAGGTCAATAAACCGTACCGCCTCTCCACCCACGGTTGGAGATGTGGGCGGATCGCTTCCACTGTGACCCGTCCCGCCGACGGTCTCGCGAGCCGAAGCTCCCAATTCCGCATGGTGACGAGACGGGCCTGTCGTCGCCAGAGCTCGCGTTGCCTCGGCATGGGGTCGGTACCCCGGGACCGGAGCTCGGTGCAACGGGTGTAAAGGTCCGTTAGCACCTTCGCGTCCAGATCCCAAGGCGGTGTCCCAGCCAAGACACACGCGGCTTCGTGACCGACGGTCCGGTAGGCCCGGACGATCCTGTTGGCAACAGCACGCTGTGAACCAAGTAGGACCGCCCGGTTATCGGCCGTCAGTCGGTCACTCCATATGGGTGCGCCGTACAGAGCCATCGATCGAATGACCGAGGCATAGAGACGGCGACACCCAACGTCGGGGCCCCCGACATTTGGCAGGAGCCTTCCGAGGGCCGCAGCGGCGGACCGAAGCCTCGGCGCCAACCGCTGAAAATGCTCCCGGAAGCTCAACCGCCCGTCGAGGACCAGGCCGAGATACTTCATTGTACCCGACAGTGGGATCCTCGCGTCCTCCACCGTCAGGCACAAATCCGTATGTCTGCTCCGGGGGCCGTGTAGCAAAAGTGCTTCGGTCTTCCCCAGAGCGACGTCCAATCCAAGCATCCGGATGCGACCTACGACGAGCTGTACGCCGCAGGTAGCACGCCGGATGCACTCCTCCTGGGTGGTCCCTCTGACCAACACCAGGGTGTCGTCTGCATAGCAGACGACCTCCGTCTGACAGAGGAGGGCACCGCGAAGCACCCAATCGTACCCGATGTTCCACAAGAGAGGTCCTAAGACTGACCCCTGCGGAACACCGCGCCCGGTGGGTTGCAGCTGCGGGCCCATCACTCCGGAGTACGCGACATGCCTGTCGCGCAGGTAGTCCGCCACGATGTGCTGGAGGTAGAGGGGCGCCCCGTGATAACAAAGCGCCGCCTCAATGCACTGGTGCGGCAGCGAGTTGAAGGCGTTCGCGATGTCAAGCGACACCGCTAGCGCCATTCCTCCCCGCGCCGCAGCCTCCGTGGCGAACCTCTTGACGTGGCTCAGGGCGTCCAGCGTAGACCGGCCCGCCCTGAAGCCGAACTGGGAGGCCGACAAGTCGGGTCCCGTGCCCGTCAGATGCCGAACGATGCGGGCGGCGATGACGCGCTCAAAGAGCTTGCCCGCCTCGTCCAGCAGAACGATAGGCCGGTAGCCCGAAGGCGAGTCGGCCGGGCGTCCTTCCTTGCGAAGGAGGACGAGCTGCCCCGTCTTCCAGACTTTGGGGAATCTCCCCGCCACTAAACAGGCGTTGAAGAGACCCCGCAGCCGGTCCTTCAGGGGACCCACAGCCAAGGCAATAGCCCGAGCCGGTACCCCGTCAGGTCCAGGAGCAGTCGTCTTCGTTCGGAGGCGTTGGGTACACGCCTCGAACTCTCCTTCGGTTATCTCCTCCAGCTGTTCCCGCGAAAACGCGGTACCCATAGCTGGAGGGATAAAGTCAGTCCGGTGGGATGGGAACAGGGACGAAACGATGTTCCGGAGGAGCTGAGGCTCCATGGACTCCGTAATCGGGGGCGCTGCGACGCGAAGTTTATTCCGCGCCGCCAGGTACGGGCGACCCCACGGATCCCGGTTCAGCTCCTCGTACATCTCCTGCCTTGCTGCGGCCTTCGCCTGCAGAATGGCCAGGCGGAGATTTGATCTGGCCGTGCGGTAGGCCCTGTAAAGAGGGGCCTCCGCGGCCTCGTCCCTGTGCCTAGAGCGATGGCGTGTGTACCGGCGTTGCGCCTCAACACACGCCTCCCTAAGCACTGCGATCTCTGGCGACCACCAGTAGACTGCCCGTCTGTTGGGTCTTCTCCGGACGCGAGGCATCGCTGCGTCGCAGACCGACGTAAGTGTTCTGCGAAACAACTCCGCCTCGTCGTCAATCGAGAGACCCGACGGTGGTGCGCACCAGTCACTGATGATGGCCGCCTCGATCAGCAGTTCCCTGTCTATCCGTTTTATGGCCCATCGTGGAGGGCCTGAGTTCGGGGTCGGCCGAACCCTGGGCCCCCTGGAGGGAGAGACGCTGAACCGAATGTACCTGTGATCAGACAGCGTCTCCATCCCTACCACGACACGCCAGTCGTTTATGCGCCCGGCAATGGCCTGGGAGCAAAATGACAGGTCCACGATGGACCCGCCATTATGCCGGACGCAAGTCTGGGTGCGACCCCGGTTTAGTAGGACAAAGTCCAACCCCAGGGCCCACTCCTCCAGTAATTCCCCGCGCCGGTCTGTTGCCGGTTCCCCCCAAGCCGTGCTCTTGGCATTGAGGTCCCCTAGCAGGATGACCGGGCGAGGTGCCAGCACACGAACAAGGGCCTCCAGTTCGGCCATAAATGACTCAAACTCGGAGAGACCCCTGTTCGGTGAAAAGTATGTGCCGATGACGGCGTACGACCCCCATGACGCAGCGACATATCCAGAGCCCCTACGGATAGTGTGTAGGGGCTGGGAACGCGTGCCTGTTGCGGCGACGACAGCGACGGACCCGTCAAGGTCCCCCGCCCAGTTAGGCCGGGGGGGAACAAAATAGGGCTCCGCCACCACCGCAACGTCAATCTCCCACTCCGCCAGTGCCTGTAGGAGGAGATCCTGGGCACCGGCGCAGTGGTTGATGTTCCCCTGGAGGAAGAGATGTGGACGGACTTGGTCCATTAAGACTCCATCATCTCCTCCGTGCGGGGCGCGACCTGCGCCCTCGCCGCGTCATTTGGGGGCCGCACTGAGGCCCTCTTGTTCCTGGTCGGGGCCGGGGGAGCACATCCCCGGCTGCCCATCTGGTGGTCCGCCTTGCGCCCCCTCTGCACGCAGATGGGGCATTTGGCGGGCTCACCGCAGGATGCCGCCTTGTGGCCGGGCTGTGCACACCTGTAGCACAGCCCGCTGCGGTCCGTCTCGCCGGTGCACACGGGCCTAGTGTGTCCGATCTCCAGGCATCGGAAACACTTCATGGGCCGTGCTGCAAGTTGCACCACACGAGCGGAGCTCCAGCCGACCAGGAACTTTTTGGACCTCGTCGTGACGAGCCTAGGGGCCGCGACCAGCGGGCACTTCACCAGGGCGGTGAACATGCCCCCGGGGCCCAGCCTAAGCTCGCCGACCGTCACCGTGCCGGGAGGACACTGGCCCTTCGCCATGACGGCTGCAGTGAGGTCCTCCTTAGTGACGGAGTCATCCAGGTCTGTCACCCGGAGCTCCGCGCACTTGAGAGGTCTGTGGACCCTCACTGTGCCATCCTCATAGATGGCCTTCAACCGTTCGGCCATCAGGTCCGCCCCCTCCCGGCTCAGGTTCCTGGGAAGCTCGAGAACTCGAGCTCCCGTCTGGGACCTTTTGATCTTGATGGGATCGACTGTCATGTCGATCCCCAGCTCGGCGACATTGATATGCCGCCGCGCCTTTTCAAGAACCTGCGCGTATGTGAGCCCTTGGCTGGCAGCCTCGGGCTCAATCGTCAAGACAACGGCGGGCGTCTGAGCCGCACGCCGCTGTCTCTGGGCCATCTTCCGGCGTTGCCTGCCGCTCTGCTGCCTGGACGGTGTCTTCCTGGCGGGTCTGGGTTTGGGGGCCTCTGTCCTGACCCTGTTCCTCACCCTTTTCCGCCGGGAGACCTCGGTCCAGCCACCAGCTTCATCAGCGCCCGCACTCTGCTCTGGTGCAGCAGGTTTAGGCGCCGGCCTTGAAGCCGGTTTGGTAGCAGGCTTGGCGGTGGCAACCCTCGCAGCCGCCCTGGGAGCCGGCTTGGGGGCCGGTCCAGGTCGCTGCTTCGGAGCCGTCGCTTTTGGAGGCTGCTTCGGTGCCGGGCCGGGAGTCGGCCTCGGTGCCGGGCCGGGAGCTGGCCTCGGAGCCGGTCTGGGAGTCGGCTTTGGTGCCGACTTCGGCTTCTCAGCCGCTTTTAGAGGCTGCTTGGCGGGCTGCTTGGCGGCTGGTTTGGGCCCTCTGCCCACAACCTCCGCACAGCTTCGCCTGTCCGCCGCCAGGGGCGGGCGTAAAACCCGCTCCGGCGGAAGCAGCTCCTTCACCCCGGCCAGCTTGGCGTCCATCATTGTCCCGACCGACAACATGATGGACCGCTGGAACTCGGCCATGTCGAACGCTGCAGGGGCCCGCTCGCGCACCACGAGCATCTGGCCCCTGAGGTCTTCGACCTCTTTGCTCAGCCGAGCATTGTCAGCGAGCAGCCTGTCCACGCAGGTGGAACTTGTCAGGGAGCGAACGCCATCCTGGACAAGCTCCACCGCATCTTTGAGACGCTTGATACAGGTCCCCTTGATATTTTTGGAGGTGCGCGCTACCTCCAATATCGACAGGAGACCACTGTCAATGCGTTCCTTGACAGAGGAGGGGTCGGTCGGCTGCGAGCCGGAACTAATGAGGTCCCGGACAGCCGCCCGAGCCTCCCTCCTCTGTCTCTCCTCCTCTTTCTTCTCTGCCGACGCACTGGTGTCAGGTGTCTGCGCCGCTTCAGCGGCGAGCGCCCTGTACAGCTCGCGCTGTCGGCTGAGCCCCACATAACGACCGTGGGTCACACGACCGCGGGACTGCGTCGACGATGCTAATGAGGCATCGCTCTCGCAGCCCGAAGCGGCGCGGCTACCCACGTCGTCCTCTTCCCCGACCGAACCACGTCGTGGACGCTTCCGGCCGAGCTTCCCGGAGACGGAGCTATCTCGGGACCGGCAAGGCGCCGGCACCTCAAACTCCATCTCCATCTCCTCCTCAGGGCGACCGGTGGTCGTCGCCTGAGCGTCCATGGCGAGCCTCTCGAGCACCACTCGAGGCTCTCTCGCCATGCACTCCGCACTCTCGGCGTGACTCAGCCTGCTCGCAGACCGAGTCACCCTCCCCTCCCCCCCCAATGACGGCTCGTGGGTTTCCCCACTCGCCGAGGCAGATGTTGGCGCCAGCAAATACATGCGCCTGAACTCCGAAGAGCCACGGGATTCTGGTCGACCTGAGGCCTCCCTACCCGCTTGCTGAATTGGTTCTTCATCTGACTTTTCCATGATTTTGTTTTTGTGATGCCCTAACGACGGAGTACCCCTCCGCCATGCAGCCCCTAGCCGGGCATCGGAAGCGTAGGCTTCAGGGTAATTTTTATAGTGGTTTTCTTCCACGTAGCCCCCTTCCTGTAAGGGAAGGCGGCCCCCGGTCCCGTCCTGAAAAGGACAGGATTACGGGTTGGCCGGCGGTGACCGGAGTCCTGCCCGACGAATCGGGCCCGCCGCCCGCGAATGCGCCCCCAATCTCTCAAAAGAGAGAAAGGAGGGCAAACATACCGGCCGTCGCCGCGATTCGGAATACGTCCGAGGCGCCGACGAGCCACTACCGCTCACCTCAACCGTTCCTCCTCTAACGAGGAGGTAAAGGAGAGAGAGCACCACCCGTTGCCGTTGCCCGGAATATCCAGGACGCCAACGGGTCGCGACCGACAGCGATCGCCCTACCGCCCACCACTGCTACTTGGATAACGTCCAAGACGCCTGTGGGCCGCGATGTTCGACCAGCAAAAGGCACCGATCAAACCCGCACGTCCGCTCCCTCCGCCATCCCCCCCAAAAAGAAGGTCAGGAGGAGGAAGCACTGCGCCCGCTGCCGCTACCCAGAATGAGTCCAGGACGCCAGCGGGCCGCGATGTCCAGCCAGCAAAAACACCGACCAAACTCGCACGTCCGCTCCCTCTACCATCCCCCCCAAAAAGAAGGTCAGGAGGAGGAAGCACTGCGCCCGCTGCCGCTACCCAGAATGAGTCCAGGACGCCAGCGGGCCGCGATGTCCAGCCAGCAAAACCGCTAACCGAACTCGCCCAACAGCTCCACTCGACCGTCCCCCGCGCGCATGGGGGCCCGGAGAGAGAGCGACCCACTGCCGCTACTCGGAATAAGTCCGAGACGCCAGCAGGTCGAACAACACGCGGTGACCTGGACAGATAGGCCACCGCCGTCCGCCCACCACATGGAGAAGTGGGCAGACCCAACGCCTGCCGCCGCTGCTCGGAGTACGTCCGAGACGCCGGCAGGTTGCGACATCCGGCCCGCAGTAAACACAGACCGAACTCGCACGACCGCTCACCTCACCCGTTTCCTCGCAAGAGGGACGGATGAGGGAGCACGACACCCGCTGCCGCTACCCGGAATGAGTCCGAGACGCCAGCAGGTGACCACCACGCGGCGGTCTGGACAGATCAGACCCCGCCGTCCACCCACAAGAATGTGGGCAGACCCACCGCCCGCCGCCGCTACTCGGAATACGTCCGAGACGCCGGCAGGCCGCGATGTCTAGCCAGCAGTTGACACTGGCCAGACCCGCCGCGGCTGTCACATCCTCAGGCTGAGGAGCGACCCCGCTGCTGGAGCTGTCCGCGCCGGTAAACCGGTACCGCACATATCTGTGCGGCATTCCCTTATCCGCAACCTAGGGACGCGCCCGGTAGGGGTCCAGCAACCCCTCTCCCGCAGGATGCACCACTCCCGCGAGTCCGGGAACCTAACCTAACCTAACCTAACCTAACCTAACCTAACCTTTTTTTTTTTTTTTTTTTTTTCGGGGGGAAATCCTCATGGACTTCCTCCGCCTGGGGAGAGGCGGAGGGGCGTGCCGGACTCTTACCGGCTAAAACCCCCCGGTGTCTCCTCCTCGCACGTGCGCGTGGGGCCGCGGGAATCCGGATTCTTCCGCAGCCCCACACTGGTGCCGGCCCGGTCTGTCCGGGCCTCAGCTCCTGCACGGGGTAGTGAGGTGTACAACTACCCCGTGCACCGCCTCAGGGGCGCGCGCCGACACCCGCGCGCGCCTCCGCCTCGGGTCCATCGAATAGGGGGCGGGGACTTCCCCAAGTCCCTCGCCCCTGGACCCATTCATGGGGGGCGGAGAAGGGCGTTGTCCGCCCTTCCCCTGCGCCCGGTGCGTCTTCTGCGGCCGGGGAAGGGAGTCGAGATCTCCCTCTCCCGTTCCGCAGTCTCCTTCTGCGACATCACGTCCTCGCAGAAGGACACCACCGCGTCCCACGACTCTGCGCTACCGACCATACTCCGCACTACGGCCGGCAGCGACAGGTCGCCTCCCACTTCATTTGCGAGGACACGGCGCTGCTCCTCCCAAGCTACACACTCAGCGAGCGTGTGTTGCGCCGTGTCCTCCCCGCACTGGACGCAGTGGTGGCACCGAGCGTCCGGCTCCCTGTCTATGCGACACAGGTACTTGCCGAAGCATCCATGCCCCGACAGCACCTGCGTCACCCTAAACGACAGGGAGCCGTGCCTTCTCCCGAGCCAGTCGTCGAGTACTGGCCGGATCGCCTCGACGGTAGCGAGGCCGGCGGCAGGGCGCAGAAGCCTTTGCCGCCATTCCGCCACCAAGACCTGACGGAGCTCTCCCCGGCGCAGCTCGATCTGCCGCTGCACCGGCATCGAGCCCCGTGCCCGCTCTTCCTCGCGCCATCGGTACAATGACGCGAGTACTTTCGCCTCTAGGTCCCAGGGCGGAGATCCGGCCAGGACGCAAGCCGCCTCGTGGGAAATCGTGCGGTACCCGCGGACGACTCTGACGGCCATCGCCCTCTGCGGCCTGCGCAGAATGGCGAGAGTGCTGGCCGTCAGGTCGAGCGCCCATACGGGAGCCCCGTATAGGGCCATGGACCGCACGATTCCCACGTACAACCGCCTACAGGCGGCGCTCGGGCCCCCCATGTTGGGAAGCAACGTTGAAAGCGCGCCCGCCGCGCCCATGAGCTTGGGCGCTAGCCGCCGGAAGTGAGGCCCGAATTCCCAACGGCTGTCGAGCACCAATCCTAGGTACTTCATGGTGAACCCGACAGCTATCCGAGCCCCACCGACCACGATGTGTGATCCCGGCGCCGGCGCCCGCCGGGGGCCATGAAACACCATGGCCTCCGACTTGTTCAGGGCCACCTCCAGGCCCAGGCGCCGGATGCGGTTCACCACCTGTGACACCGCAGCCGTGGCTATCAACGTCGCTTCCCTGTGCGAGCTCCCCCGGGCAGTGACAAGCGTGTCGTCCGCATAACACGTCAAGTCTGCGCCCGACGGGAGCTCGCCTCTCAGCACCCAGTCGTAGCCGATGTTCCACAGGAGCGGTCCTAAGACCGATCCCTGTGGGACACCGCACGACATGAAGTGCTGACCAGCACCGTCACGTCCCCTGTAGGTGACGCATCTCTCCTCCAGATAAGCCCCTACTGTACGGCGGAGGTAGGGAGGCACGCGGTGGTATACCAGCGCCTCCCGAATACAGCTCCAGGGTAGGGTGTTGAAAGCGTTGGAGATGTCTAAAGACACCGCCAACACCACCCCACCCCGGGACACCGTCTCCTCCGCCAGGCCCCTCACGCGCATGATGGCGTCTATGGTGGAGCGCCCCCGACGAAAACCGAACTGGTTCTCGTCCAGGTTCGGCCCCTCTCTGCACAAGTGGCTGACGAGGCGATCTGCGATAACTCGCTCAAATAGTTTGCCCGCCTCGTCGAGCAGCACTATGGGCCGATACGCGGACGGCGAGTCCGCGGGGCGCCCCTCCTTCCTGAGCAGGACCAGCCTCCCCTCCTTCCATACACTGGGAAACTGACCCCGCTCGAGACATGCCGTGAAGAGCCCCCTCAGCTGGGGCTCTAGCTCCTTCAGAGCCAAGACGAGAGCTCGGCCAGGAACTCCGTCGGGTCCAGGCGCTGTGCTCTTAGCCCGGAGCCGCGACACGGCCGCTCTCGTCTCTAACTGCGTCACCTCGGGGACATCGGTGCTCTCCTCTTCTGGAGAGTCTGTGGCTGAGGGCGAAGCCATCGCCGGGGGAACATGTCCCCCTCGCACAGGGAAGAGGGTCGACACCACAACCTAACCTAACCTAACCTAACCTTTTTTTTTTTTTTTTTTTGATAAGGCGGGGGAATCCTCATGGACACCCACCCACTCGGGGGAGCGGGTGGGTAGTGTCAGACTCTTACTGACTAAACCTGAACCGCCGTGCACCGTCATCCGCGTTTAGTGTTGGCGCGTGGTAATGCGTTGCAATTCGTCACGCGCCAACCGCGGGGATCCATCGGCCAATAAGCCGATGGCTCACTTTCGTGATTGGAGGCCGAAGTGTAAAAGGCTTCGGCCTCCCCGCCTCGTATTGGAACCACACCCGATGCTACGAAATGTGGTTCCCCGTCGTGGGTCCTATACACGGACGACATGCACCCCCGTGCCTGTCGCCCAGGGCCCTAGTTAGGGCGGGAGATCGCGCTCATGCGCGGCTCTGCGCCGCCCCACTCGACGTCGGCGTATCTGGGGCGCGTCGGGGTCGTCCTCCCGAGCGCGCTCCGCCGCCTCCTTCTGGGACATGACAGTCTCACAGAAGGAGGACAGCGCGTCCCACGCTGCGCGACTGCTGAGCGCGGATGCGACAACAGCCGACAGCGCGGAGACGTCCACGCCACCCAGCGCCGCCTGGAGAACGGCGCGGGGCTCGGCGAAGGTGGGACACACGGCCAGGGTGTGCAGCGCGGTGTCATCACTGGCACCGCACTGGTGGCAAGCCGTGGTCCCCTCCCTCCTGGCGACCCGGCACAGGTAATGGCCAAAGGCCCCGTGCCCGGTCAGTACCTGCGTGAGGCGGTAGGTCAATAAACCATACCGCCTCTCCACCCACGGTTGGAGATGTGGGCGGATCGCTTCGATGGTGGCCCGTCCCGCCGACGGTCTCGCGAGCCGAAGCTCCCAATTCCGCATGGTGACGAGACGGGCCTGTCGCCGCCAGAGCTCGCGTTGCCTCGGCATGGGGTCGGTACCCCGGGACCGGAGCTCGGTGCAACGGGTGTAAAGGTCCGTTAGCACCTTCGCGTCCAGATCCCAAGGCGGTGTCCCAGCCAAGACACACGCGGCTTCGTGACCGACGGTCCGGTAGGCCCGGACGATCCTGTTGGCAACAGCACGCTGCGAACCAAGTAGGACCGCCCGGTTATCGGCCGTCAGTCGGTCACTCCAAATGGGTGCGCCGTACAGAGCCATCGATCTAATGACCGAGGCATACAGACGGCGACACCCAACGTCGGGGCCCCCGACATTTGGCAGGAGCCTTCCGAGGGCCGCAGCGGCGGACCGAAGCCTCGGCGCCAACCGCTGAAAATGCTCCCGGAAGCTCAACCGCCCGTCGAGGACCAGGCCGAGATACTTCATTGTGCCCGACAGTGGGATCCTCGCGTCCTCCACCGTCAGGCACAAATCCGTATGTCTGCTCCGGGGGCCGTGTAGCAAAAGTGCTTCGGTCTTCCCCAGAGCGACGTCCAATCCAAGCATCCGGATGCGACCTACGACGAGCTGTACGCCGCAGGTAGCACGCCGGATGCACTCCTCCTGGGTGGTCCCCCGGACCAACACCAGGGTGTCGTCTGCATAGCAGACGACCTCCGTCTGACAGAGGAGGGCACCGCGAAGCACCCAATCGTACCCGATGTTCCACAAGAGAGGTCCTAAGACTGACCCCTGTGGAACACCGCGCCCGGTGGGTTGCAGCTGCGGGCCCATCACTCCGGAGTACGCGACATGCCTGTCGCGCAGGTAGTCCGCCACGATGTGCTGGAGGTAGAGGGGCGCCCCGTGATAACGAAGCGCCGACTCTATGCACTGGTGCGGCAGCGAGTTGAAGGCGTTCGCGATGTCGAGCGACACCGCTAGCGCCATTCCTCCCCGCGCCGCAGCCTCCGTGGCGAACCTCTTGACGTGGCTCAGGGCGTCCAGCGTAGACCGGCCCGCCCTGAAGCCGAACTGGGAGGCCGACAAGTCGGGTCCCGTGCCCGTCAGATGCCGAACGATGCGGGCGGCGATGACGCGCTCAAAGAGCTTGCCCGCCTCGTCCAGCAGAACGATAGGCCGGTAGCCCGAAGGCGAGTCGGCCGGACGTCCCTCCTTGCGAAGGAGGACGAGCTGCCCCGTCTTCCAGACTTTGGGGAATCTCCCCGCCACTAAACAGGCGTTGAAGAGACCCCGCAGCCGGTCCTTCAGGGGACCCACAGCCAGGGCAATAGCCCGAGCCGGTACCCCGTCAGGTCCAGGAGCAGTCGTCTTCGTTCGGAGGCGTTGGGTACACGCCTCGAACTCTCCTTCGGTTATCTCCTCCAGCTGTTCCCGCGAAAACGCGGTACCCATAGCTGGAGGGATAAAGTCAGTCCGGTGGGATGGGAACAGGGACGAAACGATGTTCCGGAGGAGCCGAGGCTCCATGGACTCCGTAATCGGGGGCGCTGCGACGCGAAGTTTATTCCGCGCCGCCAGGTACGGGCGACCCCACGGATCCCGGTTCAGCTCCTCGTACATCTCCTGCCTTGCTGCGGCCTTCGCCTGCAGAATGGCCAGGCGGAGATTTGATCTGGCCGTGCGGTAGGCCCTGTAAAGAGGGGCCTCCGCGGCCTCGTCCCTGTGCCTAGAGCGATGGCGTGTGTACCGGCGTTGCGCCTCAACACACGCCTCCCTAAGCCCTGCGATCTCTGGCGACCACCAGTAGACTGCCCGTCTGTTGGGTCTTCTCCGGACGCGAGGCATCGCTGCATCGCAAACCGACGTAAGCGTTCTGCGAAACAACTCCGCCTCGTCGTCAATCGAGAGACCCGACGGTGGTGCGCACCAGTCACTGATGATGGCCGCCTCGATCAGCAGTTCCCTGTCAATCCGTTTTAGGGCCCATCGTGGAGGGCCTGAGTTCGGGGTCGGCCGAACCCTGGGCCCCCTGGAGGGAGAGACGCTGAACCGAATGTACCTGTGATCAGACAGCGTCTCCATCCCTACCACGACACGCCAGTCGTTTATGCGCCCGGCAATGGCCTGGGAGCAAAATGACAGGTCCACAATGGACCCGCCATTATGCCGGACGCAAGTCTGGGTGCGACCCCGGTTTAGCAGGACAAAGTCCAACCCCAGGGCCCACTCCTCCAGTAGTTCCCCGCGCCGGTCTGTTGCCGGTTCCCCCCAAGCCGTGCTCTTGGCATTGAGGTCCCCCAGCAGAATGACCGGGCGGGGTGCCAGCACTCGAACAAGGGCCTCCAGTTCGGCCATAAATGACTCAAACTCGGAGAGACCCCTGTTCGGTGAGAAATACGCGCCGATGACGGCGTACGACCCCCATGACGCGGCGACATATCCAGAGCCCCTACGGATAGTGTGTAGGGGCTGGGAACGCGTGCCTGTTGCGGCGACGACAGCGACGGACCCGTCAAGGTCCCCCGCCCAGTTGGGCCGGGGGGGGACAAAATAGGGCTCCGCCACCACCGCAACGTCAATCTCCCACTCCGCCAGTGCCTGTAGGAGGAGATCCTGGGCACCGGCGCAGTGGTTGATGTTCCCCTGGAGGAAGAGATGTGGACGGACTTGGTCCATTACGACTCCATCATCTCCTCCGTGCGGGGCGCGACCTGCGCCCTCGCCGCGTCATTTGGGGGCCGTACTGAGGCCCTCTTGTTCCTGGTCGGGGCCGGGGGAGCACATCCCCGGCTGCCCATCTGGTGGTCCGCCTTGCGCCCCCTCTGCACGCAGATGGGGCATTTGGCGGGCTCACCGCAGGATGCCGCCTTGTGGCCGGGCTGTGCACACCTGTAACACAGCCCGCTGCGGTCCGTCTCGCCGGTGCACACGGGCCTAGTGTGTCCGATCTCCAGGCATCGGAAACACTTCATGGGCCGTGCTGCTAGTTGCACCACGCGAGCGGAGCTCCATCCGACCAAGAACTTCTTGGACCTCGTCGTGACGAGCCTAGGGGCCGCGACCAGCGGGCACTTCACCAGGGCGGTGAACATGCCCCCGGGGCCCAGCCTAAGCTCGCCGACCGTCACCGTGCCGGGAGGACACTGGCCCTTCGCCATGACGGCTGCAGTGAGGTCCTCCTTAGTGACGGAGTCATCCAGGTCTGTCACCCGGAGCTCCGCACACTTGCACGGTCTGTGGACCCTCACTGTGCCATCCTCGTAGATGGCCTTCAGCCGCTCGGCCATCAGGTCCGCCCCCTCCCGGCTCAGGTTCCTGGGGAGCTCGAGAACTCGAGCTCCCGTCTGGGACCTTTTGATCCGGATGGGATCGACCGCCATGTCGATCCCCAGCTCGGCGACATTGATATGTCGCCGCGCCTTCTCCAGGACCTGGGCGTACGTGAGCCCTTGGCTGGCAGCCTCGGGCTCAATCGTCAAGACAACGGCGGGCGTCTGAGCCACACGCCGCTGCCTCTGGGCCATCTTCCTCCGCTGTCTGCCGCTCTGCTTCTTGGACGGTGTCTTCCTGGCGGGTCTGGGTTTGGGGGCCTCTGTCCTGACCCTGTTCCTCACCCTTTTCCGCCGGGAGACCTCGGTCCAGCCTCCGGCTTCATCAACGCCCGCACTCTGCTCTGGTGCAGCAGGTTTAGGCGCCGGTCTTGAAGCCGGTTTCTGAGCGGGCTTGGCAGCGGCAGCCTTTGCAGCCGCCCTGGGAGCCGGCTTGGGGGCCGGTCCAGGTCGTCGCTTCGGTGCCGGGCCGGGAGCCGGCCTCGGTGCCGGGCCGGGAGTCGGCCTCGGAGCCGGTCTGGGAGTCGGCTTTGGTGCCGACTTCGGCTTCTCCGCAGCTTTTGGAGGCTGCTTAGGTTCGGGCTTGGCGGGCTGCTTTGCGGCTGGTTTGGGCCCTCTGCCCACGACCTCCGCACAGCTTCGCCTATCCGCCGCCAGGGGCGGGCGTAAAACCCGCTCCGGCGGAAGCAGCTCCTTAACTCCGGCCAGCTTGGCGTCCATCATTGTCCCGACCGACAACATGATGGACCGCTGGAACTCGGCCATGTCGAACGCTGCAGGGGCCTGCTCGCGCACCACGAGCATCTGGCCCCTGAGGTCTTCGACCTCTTTGCTCAGCCGAGCATTGTCGGCGAGCAACCTCTCCATGCAGGTGGAGCTCGTCAGGGAGCGAACGCCATCCTGGACAAGCTCCACCGCATCTTTGAGACGCTTGACATAGGTCCCCTTGATATTTTTGGAGGTGCGCGCTACCTCCAATATCGACAGGAGACCTTTGTCGATGCGTTCTTTGACAGAGGAGGGGTCGGTCGGCTGCGAGCCGGAACTAATGAGGTCCCGGACAGCCGCCCGAGCCTCCCTCCTCTGTCTCTCCTCCTCCTCCTTCTCTGCCGACGCACGGGCGTCAGGTGTCTGCGCCGCTTCAGCGGCGAGCGCCCTGTACAGCTCGCGCTGTCGGCTGAGCCCCACGTAACGACCGTGGGTCACACGACCGCGGGACTGCGTCGACGATGCTAATGAGGCATCGCTCTCGCAGCCCGAAGCGGCGCGGCTACCCACGTCGTCCTCTTCCCCGACCGAACCACGTCGTGGACGCTTCCGGCCGAGCTTCCCGGAGACGGAGCTATCTCGGGACCGGCAAGGCGCCGGCACCTCAAACTCCATCTCCTCCTCAGGGCGACC
The DNA here is from genome assembly GCA_905475315.1 of Autographa pulchrina. Taxonomy (NCBI): domain Eukaryota; kingdom Metazoa; phylum Arthropoda; class Insecta; order Lepidoptera; family Noctuidae; genus Autographa; species Autographa pulchrina. Next base: position 6,006,160 of record FR997792.1, on the reverse strand, counting down.
GGTGGTCGTCGCCTGAGCGTCCATGGCGAGCCTCTCGAGCACCACTCGAGGCTCTCTCGCCATGCTCTCCGCACTCTCGGCGTGACTCAGCCTGCTCGCAGACCGAGTCACCCTCCCCTCCCCCCCCAATGACGGCTCGTGGGTTTCCCCACTCGCCGAGGCAGATGTTGGCGCCAGCAAATACATGCGCCTGAACTCCGAAGAGCCACGGGATTCTGGTCGACCTGAGGCCTCCCTACCCGCTTGCTGATTTTGTTTATCATCTGACTTTTCCATGATTTTTGTTTTGTGATGCCCTAATGACGGAGTACCCCTCCGCCATGCAGCCCCTAGCCGGGCATCGGAAGCGTAGGCTTCAGGGTAATTTTTATAGTGGTTTTCTTCCACGTAGCCCCCTTCCTGTAAGGGAAGGCGGCCCCCGGTCCCGTCCTAAAAAGGACAGGATTACGGGTTGGCCGGCGGTGACCGGAGTCCTGCCCGACGAATCGGGCCCGCCGCCCGCGAATGCGCCCCCAATCTCTCAATAGAGAGAAAGGAGGGCAAACATAGCGGCCGTCGCCGCGATTCGGAATACGTCCGAGGCGCCGACGAGCCACTACCGCTCACCTCAACCGTTCCTCCTCTAACGAGGAGGTAAAGGAGAGAGAGCACCACCCGTTGCCGTTGCCCGGAATATCCAGGACGCCAACGGGTCGCGACCGACAGCGATCGCCCTACCGCCCACCACTGCTACTTGGATAACGTCCAAGACGCCTGTGGGCCGCGATGTTCAACCAGCAAAAGGCACCGATCAAACCCGCACGTCCGCTCCCTCCGCCATCCCCCCCAAAAAGAAGGTCAGGAGGAGGAAGCACTGCACCCGCTGCCGCTACCCAGAATGAGTCCAGGACGCCAGCGGGCCGCGATGTCCAGCCAGCAAAAACACCGACCAAACTCGCACGTCCGCTCCCTCTACCATCCCCCCCAAAAAGAAGGTCAGGAGGAGGAAGCACTGCGCCCGCTGCCGCTACCCAGAATGAGTCCAGGACGCCAGCGGGCCGCGATGTCCAGCCAGCAAAACCACTGACCGAACTCGCCCAACAGCTCCACTCGACCGTCCCCCGCGCGCATGGGGGCACGGAGAGAGAGCGACCCACTGCCGCTACTCGGAATAAGTCCGAGACGCCAGCAGGTCGAACAACACGCGGTGACCTGGACAGATAGGCCACCGCCGTCCGCCCACCACATGGAGAAGTGGGCAGACCCAACGCCTGCCGCCGCTACTCGGAGTACGTCCGAGACGCCGGCAGGTTGCGACATCCGGCCCGCAGTAAACACAGACCGAACTCGCACGACCGCTCACCTCACCCGTTTCCTCGCAAGAGGGACGGATGAGGGAGCACGACACCCGCTGCCGCTACCCGGAATGAGTCCGAGACGCCAGCAGGTGACCACCACGCGGCGGTCTGGACAGATCAGACCCCGCCGTCCACCCACAAGAATGTGGGCAGACCCACCGCCCGCCGCCGCTACTCGGAATACGTCCGAGACGCCGGCAGGCCGCGATGTCTAGCCAGCAGTTGACACTGGCCAGACCCGCCGCGGCTGTCACATCCTCAGGCTGAGGAGCGACCCCGCTGCTGGAGCTGTCCGCGCCGGTAAACCGGTACCGCACATATCTGTGCGGCATTCCCTTATCCGCAACCTAGGGACGCGCCCGGTAGGGGTCCAGCAACCCCTCTCCCGCAGGATGCACCACTCCCGCGGGTCACGGGAACCTAACCTAACCTAACCTAACCTAACCTAACCTAACCTAACCTAACCTAACCTAACCTAACCTAACCTAACCTAACCTAACCTAACCTAACATAACATTAAAAAAAATGTCCGAAAAAAGTTACAAACAAAATGTCCGAAAAAAGTTAGGTTTTAACCTAACCTAACATAACATAAAAAAAAATGTCCGAAAAAAGTTAGGTTTTAACCTAACCTAACATAACATTAAAAAAAAAGTTAAAAAAAAAATGTCCGAAAAAAGTTACAAAAAAAATGTCCGAAAAAAGTTAAAAAAAAATGTCCGAAAAAAGTTATAAACAAAATGTCCGAAAAAAGTTAGGTTCAAACCTAACCTAACATAACATTTAAAAAACTGTCCGAAAAAAATAAAAAAAAAAATGTCCGAAAAAAGTTAGGTTAGGTTCAAACCTAACCTAACATAACATAAAAAAAAATGTCCGAAAAAAGTTAGGTTCAAACCTAACCTAACATAACATAAAAAAAATGTCCGAAAAAAGTTAGGTTCAAACCTTACAACATAACATAAAAAAAAATGTCCGAAAAAAGTTACAAAAAAAATGTCCGAAAAAAATAGGTTAGGTTTAAACCTAACCTAACATAACATTTAAAAAAATGTCCGAAAAAAGTTAAAAAAAAAATGTCAGAAAAAAGTTAGGTTCGGTTCAAACCTAACCTAACATAACATAAAAAAAAATGTCCGAAAAAAGTTAGGTTTTAACCTAACCTAACATAACATTAAAAAAAAAGTTAAAAAAAAAATGTCCGAAAAAAGTTACAAAAAAAATGTCCGAAAAAAGTTACAAGAAAATGTCCGAAAAAAGTTACAAACAAAATGTCCGAAAAAAGTTACAAAAAAAGTTAGGTTCAAACCTAACAACATAACATTAAAAAAAATGTCCGAAAAAAGTTACAAAAAAAATGACCGAAAAAAGTTAAAAAAAAATGTCCGAAAAAAGTTACAAAAAAAATGTCCGAAAAAAGTTAGGTTCAAACCTAACAACATAACATTAAAAAAAATGTCCGAAAAAAGTTACAAAAAAAATGTCAGAAAAAAGTTAGGTTCGGTTCAAACCTAACCTAACATAACATAAAAAAAAATGTCCGAAAAAAGTTAGGTTTTAACCTAACCTAACATAACATTAAAAAAAAAGTTAAAAAAAAAATGTCCGAAAAAAGTTACAAAAAAAATGTCCGAAAAAAGTTACAAGAAAATGTCCGAAAAAAGTTACAAACAAAATGTCCGAAAAAAGTTACAAAAAAAGTTAGGTTCAAACCTAACAACATAACATTAAAAAAAATGTCCGAAAAAAGTTACAAAAAAAATGACCGAAAAAAGTTAAAAAAAAAATGTCCGAAAAAAGTTACAAAAAAAATGTCCGAAAAAAGTTAGGTTCAAACCTAACAACATAACATAAAAAAAAATGTCCGAAAAAAGTTACAAAAAAAATGTCCGAAAAAAGTTAGGTTAGGTTCAAACCTAACCTAACATAACATTTAAAAAAATGTCCGATAAAAGTTACAAACAAAATGTCCGAAAAAAGTTAGGTTCAAACCTAACCTAACATAACATAAAAAAAATGTCCGAAAAAAGTTAGGTTTTAACCTAACCTAACATAACATTAAAAAAAAGTTAAAAAAAAAATGTCCGAAAAAAGTTACAAAAAAAATGTCCGAAAAAAGTTACAAAAAAATGTCCGAAAAAAGTTACAAACAAAATGTCCGAAAAAAGTTACAAAAAAAATGTCCGAAAAAAGTTACAAAAAAAATGTCCGAAAAAAGTTACAAAAAAATGTCCGAAAAAGTTACAAAAAAAAATGTCCGAAAAAAGTTACAAAAAAAATGTCCGAAAAAAATAGGTTAGGTTTAAACCTAACCTAACATAACATTTAAAAAAATGTCCGAAAAAAGTTAAAAAAAAAATGTCCGAAAAAAGTTAGGTTCGGTTCAAACCTAACCTAACATAACATTAAAAAAAATGTCCGAAAAAAGTTACAAAAAAAATGACCGAAAAAAGTTAAAAAAAAATGTCCGAAAAAAGTTACAAAAAAAATGTCCGAAAAAAGTTAGGTTCAAACCTAACAACATAACATTAAAAAAAATGTCCGAAAAAAGTTACAAAAAAAATGACCGAAAAAAGTTAAAAAAAAATGTCCGAAAAAAGTTACAAAAAAAATGTCCGAAAAAAGTTAGGTTCAAACCTAACAACATAACATTAAAAAAAATGTCCGAAAAAAGTTACAAAAAAAATGTCCGAAAAAAGTTAGGTTAGGTTCAAACCTAACCTAACATAACATTTAAAAAAATGTCCGATAAAAGTTACAAACAAAATGTCCGAAAAAAGTTAGGTTCAAACCTAACCTAACATAACATAAAAAAAAATGTCCGAAAAAAGTTACAAAAAAAATGACCGAAAAAAGTTAAAAAAAAATGTCCGAAAAAAGTTACAAAAAAAATGTCCGAAAAAAGTTAGGTTCAAACCTAACAACATAACATAAAAAAAAATGTCCGAAAAAAGTAACAAAAAAAATGACCGAAAAAAGTTAAAAAAAAATGTCCGAAAAAAGTTACAAAAAAAATGTCCGAAAAAAGTTAGGTTCAAACCTAACAACATAACATTAAAAAAAATGTCCGAAAAAAGTTACAAAAAAAATGACCGAAAAAAGTTAAAAAAAAATGTCCGAAAAAAGTTACAAAAAAAATGTCCGAAAAAAGTTAGGTTCAAACCTAACAACATAACATTAAAAAAAATGTCCGAAAAAAGTTACAAAAAAAATGTCCGAAAAAAGTTAGGTTAGGTTCAAACCTAACCTAACATAACATTTAAAAAAATGTCCGATAAAAGTTACAAACAAAATGTCCGAAAAAAGTTAGGTTCAAACCTAACCTAACATAACATAAAAAAAATGTCCGAAAAAAGTTAGGTTTTAACCTAACCTAACATAACATTAAAAAAAAGTTAAAAAAAAAATGTCCGAAAAAAGTTACAAAAAAAATGTCCGAAAAAAGTTACAAAAAAATGTCCGAAAAAAGTTACAAACAAAATGTCCGAAAAAAGTTACAAAAAAAATGTCCGAAAAAAGTTACAAAAAAAATGTCCGAAAAAAGTTACAAAAAAATGTCCGAAAAAAGTTACAAAAAAAATGTCCGAAAAAAGTTAGGTTAGGTTCAAACCTAACCTAACATAACATTTAAAAAAATGTCCGATAAAAGTTACAAACAAAATGTCCGAAAAAAGTTAGGTTCAAACCTAACCTAACATAACATAAAAAAAAATGTCCGAAAAAAGTTACAAAAAAAATGACCGAAAAAAGTTAAAAAAAAATGTCCGAAAAAAGTTACAAAAAAAATGTCCGAAAAAAGTTAGGTTCAAACCTAACAACATAACATTAAAAAAAATGTCCGAAAAAAGTTACAAAAAAAATGACCGAAAAAAGTTAAAAAAAAATGTCCGAAAAAAGTTACAAAAAAAATGTCCGAAAAAAGTTAGGTTCAAACCTAACAACATAACATTAAAAAAAATGTCCGAAAAAAGTTACAAAAAAAATGACCGAAAAAAGTTAAAAAAAAATGTCCGAAAAAAGTTACAAAAAAAATGTCCGAAAAAAGTTAGGTTCAAACCTAACAACATAACATTAAAAAAAATGTCCGAAAAAAGTTACAAAAAAAATGTCCGAAAAAAGTTAGGTTAGGTTCAAACCTAACCTAACATAACATTTAAAAAAATGTCCGATAAAAGTTACAAACAAAATGTCCGAAAAAAGTTAGGTTCAAACCTAACCTAACATAACATAAAAAAAATGTCCGAAAAAAGTTAGGTTTTAACCTAACCTAACATAACATTAAAAAAAAGTTAAAAAAAAAATGTCCGAAAAAAGTTACAAAAAAAATGTCCGAAAAAAGTTACAAAAAAATGTCCGAAAAAAGTTACAAACAAAATGTCCGAAAAAAGTTACAAAAAAAATGTCCGAAAAAAGTTACAAAAAAAATGTCCGAAAAAAGTTACAAAAAAATGTCCGAAAAAGTTACAAAAAAAAATGTCCGAAAAAAGTTACAAAAAAAATGTCCGAAAAAAGTAAGGTTAGGTTCAAACCTAACCTAACAACATTAAAAAAAATGTCCGAAAAAAGTTACAAACAATTTTTATTGTGTTGCAAGCAATTGTAACACTTGTTGGTAGTTTTTCATTACAACATTTTTTCGAGCTATCCGCACGTGAGTGGTGTCGTTAGAAGCGCCTCGGCGAGGGCTAGCTAAATATGTAATAAACTAAGGTAGGTGTAATATAAAAATTAAAGTTATGGTCCAAAAACTAGTTTTTCATTTCAACATTTTTTCGAGCTATCCGCACGTGAGTGGTGTCGTTAGAAGCGCCTCGGCGAGGGCTACGTAAATATGTAATAAACTAAGGTAGGTGTAATATAAAAATTAAAGTTATGGTCCAAAAACTAGTTTTTCATTTCAACATTTTTTCGAGCTATCCGCACGTGAGTGGTGCCGTTAGAAGCGCCTCGGCGAGGGCTACGTAAATATGTAATAAACTAAGGTAGGTGTAATATAAAAATTAAAGTTATGGTCCAAAAACTAGTTTTTCATTTCAACATTTTTTCGAGCTATCCGCACGTGAGTGGTGTCGTTAGAAGCGCCTCGGCGAGGGCTACGTAAATATGTAATAAACTAAGGTAGGTGTAATATAAAAATTAAAGTTATGGTCCAAAAACTAGTTTTTCATTTCAACATTTTTTCGAGCTATCCGCACGTGAGTGGTGTCGTTAGAAGCGCCTCGGCGAGGGCTAGCTAAATATGTAATAAACTAAGGTAGGTGTAATATAAAAATTAAAGTTATGGTCCAAAAACTAGTTTTTCATTTCAACATTTTTTCGAGCTATCCGCACGTGAGTGGTGTCGTTAGAAGCGCCTCGGCGAGGGCTAGCTAAATATGTAATAAACTAAGGTAGGTGTAATATAAAAATTAAAGTTATGGTCCAAAAACTAGTTTTTCATTTCAACATTTTTTCGAGCTATCCGCACGTGAGTGGTGTCGTTAGAAGCGCCTCGGCAAGGGCTAGCTAAATATGTAATAAACTAAGGTAGGTGTAATATAAAAATTAAAGTTATGGTCCAAAAACTAGTTTTTCATTTCAACATTTTTTCGAGCTATCCGCACGTGAGTGGTGTCGTTAGAAGCGCCTCGGCGAGGGCAAGCTAAATATGTAATAAACTAAGGTAGGTGTAATATAAAAATTAAAGTTATGGTCCAAAAACTAGTTTTTCATTTCAACATTTTTTCGAGCTATCCGCACGTGAGTGGTGTCGTTAGAAGCGCCTCGGCGAGGGCTAGCTAAATATGTAATAAACTAAGGTAGGTGTAATATAAAAATTAAAGTTATGGTCCAAAAACTAGTTTTTCATTTCAACATTTTTTCGAGCTATCCGCACGTGAGTGGTGTCGTTAGAAGCGCCTCGGCGAGGGCAAGCTAAATATGTAATAAACTAAGGTAGGTGTAATATAAAAATTAAAGTTATGGTCCAAAAACTAGTTTTTCATTTCAACATTTTTTCGAGCTATCCGCACGTGAGTGGTGTCGTTAGAAGCGCCTCGGCGAGGGCAAGCTAAATATGTAATAAACTAAGGTAGGTGTAATATAAAAATTTAAGTTATGGTCCAAAAACTAGTTTTTCATTTCAACATTTTTTCAAGCTATCCGCACGTGAGTGGTGTCGTTAGAAGCGCCTCGGCGAGGGCTAGCTAAATATGTAATAAACTAAGGTAGGTGTAATATAAAAATTAAAGTTATGGTCCAAAAACTAGTTTTTCATTTCAACATTTTTTCGAGCTATCCGCACGTGAGTGGTGTCGTTAGAAGCGCCTCGGCGAGGGCTAGCTAAATATGTAATAAACTAAGGTAGGTGTAATATAAAAATTAAAGTTATGGTCCAAAAACTAGTTTTTCATTTCAACATTTTTTCGAGCTATCCGCACGTGAGTGGTGTCGTTAGAAGCGCCTCGGCGAGGGCTAGCTAAATATGTAATAAACTAAGGTAGGTGTAATATAAAAATTAAAGTTATGGTCCAAAAACTAGTTTTTCATTTCAACATTTTTTCGAGCTATCCGCACGTGAGTGGTGTCGTTAGAAGCGCCTCGGCGAGGGCTAGCTAAATATGTAATAAACTAAGGTAGGTGTAATATAAAAATTAAAGTTATGGTCCAAAAACTAGTTTTTCATTTCAACATTTTTTCGAGCTATCCGCACGTGAGTGGTGTCGTTAGAAGCGCCTCGGCGAGGGCTAGCTAAATATGTAATAAACTAAGGTAGGTGTACTATAAAAATTAAAGTTATGGTCCAAAAACTAGTTTTTCATTTCAACATTTTTTCGAGCTATCCGCACGTGAGTGGTGTCGTTAGAAGCGCCTCGGCGAGGGCTAGCTAAATATGTAATAAACTAAGGTAGGTGTAATATAAAAATTAAAGTTATGGTCCAAAAACTAGTTTTTCATTTCAACATTTTTTCGAGCTATCCGCACGTGAGTGGTGTCGTTAGAAGCGCCTCGGCAAGGGCTAGCTAAATATGTAATAAACTAAGGTAGGTGTAATATAAAAATTAAAGTTATGGTCCAAAAACTAGTTTTTCATTTCAACATTTTTTCGAGCTATCCGCACGTGAGTGGTGTCGTTAGAAGCGCCTCGGCGAGGGCAAGCTAAATATGTAATAAACTAAGGTAGGTGTAATATAAAAATTAAAGTTATGGTCCAAAAACTAGTTTTTCATTTCAACATTTTTTCAAGCTATCCGCACGTGAGTGGTGTCGTTAGAAGCGCCTCGGCGAGGGCTAGCTAAATATGTAATAAACTAAGGTAGGTATAATATAAAAATTAAAGTTATGGTCCAAAAACTAGTTTTTCATTTCAACATTTTTTCGAGCTATCCGCACGTGAGTGGTGTCGTTAGAAGCGCCTCGGCGAGGGCTAGCTAAATATGTAATAAACTAAGGTAGGTGTAATATAAAAATTAAAGTTATGGTCCAAAAACTAGTTTTTCATTTCAACATTTTTTCGAGCTATCCGCACGTGAGTGGTGTCGTTAGAAGCGCCTCGGCAAGGGCTAGCTAAATATGTAATAAACTAAGGTAGGTGTAATATAAAAATTAAAGTTATGGTCCAAAAACTAGTTTTTCATTTCAACATTTTTTCGAGCTATCCGCACGTGAGTGGTGTCGTTAGAAGCGCCTCGGCGAGGGCAAGCTAAATATGTAATAAACTAAGGTAGGTGTAATATAAAAATTAAAGTTATGGTCCAAAAACTAGTTTTTCATTTCAACATTTTTTCGAGCTATCCGCACGTGAGTGGTGTCGTTAGAAGCGCCTCGGCGAGGGCTAGCTAAATATGTAATAAACTAAGGTAGGTGTAATATAAAAATTAAAGTTATGGTCCAAAAACTAGTTTTTCATTTCAACATTTTTTCGAGCTATCCGCACGTGAGTGGTGTCGTTAGAAGCGCCTCGGCGAGGGCTAGCTAAATATGTAATAAACTAAGGTAGGTATAATATAAAAATTAAAGTTATGGTCCAAAAACTAGTTTTTCATTTCAACATTTTTTCGAGCTATCCGCACGTGAGTGGTGTCGTTAGAAGCGCCTCGGCGAGGGCTAGCTAAATATGTAATAAACTAAGGTAGGTGTAATATAAAAATTAAAGTTATGGTCCAAAAACTAGTTTTTCATTTCAACATTTTTTCGAGCTATCCGCACGTGAGTGGTGTCGTTAGAAGCGCCTCGGCGAGGGCTAGCTAAATATGTAATAAACTAAGGTAGGTGTAATATAAAAATTAAAGTTATGGTCCAAAAACTAGTTTTTCATTTCAACATTTTTTCGAGCTATCCGCACGTGAGTGGTGTCGTTAGAAGCGCCTCGGCGAGGGCTAGCTAAATATGTAATAAACTAAGGTAGGTGTAATATAAAAATTAAAGTTATGGTCCAAAAACTAGTTTTTCATTTCAACATTTTTTCGAGCTATCCGCACGTGAGTGGTGTCGTTAGAAGCGCCTCGGCGAGGGCTAGCTAAATATGTAATAAACTAAGGTAGGTGTAATATAAAAATTAAAGTTATGGTCCAAAAACTAGTTTTTCATTTCAACATTTTTTCGAGCTATCCGCACGTGAGTGGTGTCGTTAGAAGCGCCTCGGCGAGGGCTAGCTAAATATGTAATAAACTAAGGTAGGTGTAATATAAAAATTAAAGTTATGGTCCAAAAACTAGTTTTTCATTTCAACATTTTTTCGAGCTATCCGCACGTGAGTGGTGTCGTTAGAAGCGCCTCGGCGAGGGCTAGCTAAATATGTAATAAACTAAGGTAGGTGTAATATAAAAATTAAAGTTATGGTCCAAAAACTAGTTTTTCATTTCAACATTTTTTCGAGCTATCCGCACGTGAGTGGTGTCGTTAGAAGCGCCTCGGCGAGGGCTAGCTAAATATGTAATAAACTAAGGTAGGTGTAATATAAAAATTAAAGTTATGGTCCAAAAACTAGTTTTTCATTTCAACATTTTTTCGAGCTATCCGCACGTGAGTGGTGTCGTTAGAAGCGCCTCGGCGAGGGCTAGCTAAATATGTAATAAACTAAGGTAGGTGTAATATAAAAATTAAAGTTATGGTCCAAAAACTAGTTTTTCATTTCAACATTTTTTCGAGCTATCCGCACGTGAGTGGTGTCGTTAGAAGCGCCTCGGCGAGGGCTAGCTAAATATGTAATAAACTAAGGTAGGTGTAATATAAAAATTAAAGTTATGGTCCAAAAACTAGTTTTTCATTTCAACATTTTTTCGAGCTATCCGCACGTGAGTGGTGTCGTTAGAAGCGCCTCGGCAAGGGCTAGCTAAATATGTAATAAACTAAGGTAGGTGTAATATAAAAATTAAAGTTATGGTCCAAAAACTAGTTTTTCATTTCAACATTTTTTCGAGCTATCCGCACGTGAGTGGTGTCGTTAGAAGCGCCTCGGCGAGGGCAAGCTAAATATGTAATAAACTAAGGTAGGTGTAATATAAAAATTAAAGTTATGGTCCAAAAACTAGTTTTTCATTTCAACATTTTTTCGAGCTATCCGCACGTGAGTGGTGTCGTTAGAAGCGCCTCGGCGAGGGCTAGCTAAATATGTAATAAACTAAGGTAGGTGTAATATAAAAATTAAAGTTATGGTCCAAAAACTAGTTTTTCATTTCAACATTTTTTCGAGCTATCCGCACGTGAGTGGTGTCGTTAGAAGCGCCTCGGCGAGGGCAAGCTAAATATGTAATAAACTAAGGTAGGTGTAATATAAAAATTAAAGTTATGGTCCAAAAACTAGTTTTTCATTTCAACATTTTTTCGAGCTATCCGCACGTGAGTGGTGTCGTTAGAAGCGCCTCGGCGAGGGCAAGCTAAATATGTAATAAACTAAGGTAGGTGTAATATAAAAATTAAAGTTATGGTCCAAAAACTAGTTTTTCATTTCAACATTTTTTCGAGCTATCCGCACGTGAGTGGTGTCGTTAGAAGCGCCTCGGCGAGGGCTACGTAAATATGTAATAAACTAAGGTAGGTGTAATATAAAAATTAAAGTTATGGTCCAAAAACTAGTTTTTCATTTCAACATTTTTTCGAGCTATCCGCACGTGAGTGGTGTCGTTAGAAGCGCCTCGGCGAGGGCTAGCTGGTTAAACTTTCCTTTAGTGGACGTCGATTTAAGGGCCGGGGGGGGAGGGGGGGGGAGGGGGGGAGGGGGGCTACCCCCCAGTACCATCCCCACCCCGCGGAACCCCATGGTTATGGAGATATCCATGGTTAAAGTTTTGAGGTTAGGATCGGTAAAAACACAAATTTCAAGCTTTCAACATGCAGGTTTCTGTCACGGCTCCGGCGCTGCGGGTCTCCGGCGGCCCCACGCGTGCTAATCGTCGCAAACGGCTTTCGCTCACCACCGCAGCTTCGGCTCACTGGCCGGCTTCACCGGCCAGCCTCAGCCGCGGCGGCTCGCTCGCAGCCGCTTGCTCCTCAGCCCGCGGGCCGCCTCACCCCTCCGCGCCTACGCGACTCTAAAAAACACTCTAGGGTAGGGCAGACAAGACTACGTGAAGTCGGTTTTGCAGCGATTCGGTTCTGTCACTAACTTTTGTAACACAAAACTAAGGCAACAAACGAACGATGACTGACAGTGACGAATAAAAAACAAAACGGCGTCACTTTACGTTCCGTTCCACAGTTTTAAAAAACCATTCGTTATTTTGTATGTGAAAAAGTCAATGTAATTGCATAATACAGCGCGTTTTCAGAGCGAATTAATTACGAATTAAGTTTACTTTTATTTTTTTAATATTTCTTTTAATTTTCTATGTGAAAATATTATTTTATTTAAAGACATAAAACGATGAAATTGAATAAACATACCTCCACCGTCAACAGGAACGTAAAACGTCAAATTTGACATCTACCATGGCGATATATTATCAATTTATAAGGAAACTTTAAAAATTTATATCTCGTAAACCGTGAGTCTCCGCAACTTAAAAATTTGTAAAAAGCTTTGTGATTATGAGTGCTATCTACAAAAAAAATATGAACGTCCAACTCGACGTCCCACTAAAGGAAAGTTTATCCGGCTAGCTAAATATGTAATAAACTAAGGTAGGTGTACTATAAAAATTAAAGTTATGGTCCAAAAACTAGTTTTTCATTTCAACATTTTTTCGAGCTATCCGCACGTGAGTGGTGTCGTTAGAAGCGCCTCGGCGAGGGCTAGCTAAATATGTAATAAACTAAGGTAGGTGTAATATAAAAATTAAAGTTATGGTCCAAAAACTAGTTTTTCATTTCAACATTTTTTCGAGCTATCCGCACGTGAGTGGTGTCGTTAGAAGCGCCTCGGCAAGGGCTAGCTAAATATGTAATAAACTAAGGTAGGTGTAATATAAAAATTAAAGTTATGGTCCAAAAACTAGTTTTTCATTTCAACATTTTTTCGAGCTATCCGCACGTGAGTGGTGTCGTTAGAAGCGCCTCGGCGAGGGCAAGCTAAATATGTAATAAACTAAGGTAGGTGTAATATAAAAATTAAAGTTATGGTCCAAAAACTAGTTTTTCATTTCAACATTTTTTCAAGCTATCCGCACGTGAGTGGTGTCGTTAGAAGCGCCTCGGCGAGGGCTAGCTAAATATGTAATAAACTAAGGTAGGTGTAATATAAAAATTAAAGTTATGGTCCAAAAACTAGTTTTTCATTTCAACATTTTTTCGAGCTATCCGCACGTGAGTGGTGGCGTTAGAAGCGCCTCGGCGAGGGCTAGCTAAATATGTAATAAACTAAGGTAGGTGTAATATAAAAATTAAAGTTATGGTCCAAAAACTAGTTTTTCATTTCAACATTTTTTCGAGCTATCCGCACGTGAGTGGTGTCGTTAGAAGCGCCTCGGCAAGGGCTAGCTAAATATGTAATAAACTAAGGTAGGTGTAATATAAAAATTAAAGTTATGGTCCAAAAACTAGTTTTTCATTTCAACATTTTTTCGAGCTATCCGCACGTGAGTGGTGTCGTTAGAAGCGCCTCGGCGAGGGCAAGCTAAATATGTAATAAACTAAGGTAGGTGTAATATAAAAATTAAAGTTATGGTCCAAAAACTAGTTTTTCATTTCAACATTTTTTCGAGCTATCCGCACGTGAGTGGTGTCGTTAGAAGCGCCTCGGCGAGGGCTAGCTAAATATGTAATAAACTAAGGTAGGTGTAATATAAAAATTAAAGTTATGGTCCAAAAACTAGTTTTTCATTTCAACATTTTTTCGAGCTATCCGCACGTGAGTGGTGTCGTTAGAAGCGCCTCGGCGAGGGCTAGCTAAATATGTAATAAACTAAGGTAGGTATAATATAAAAATTAAAGTTATGGTCCAAAAACTAGTTTTTCATTTCAACATTTTTTCGAGCTATCCGCACGTGAGTGGTGTCGTTAGAAACGCCTCGGCGAGGGCTAGCTAAATATGTAATAAATTAAGGTAGGTGTAATATAAAAATTAAAGTTATGGTCCAAAAACTAGTTTTTCATTTCAACATTTTTTCGAGCTATCCGCACGTGAGTGGTGTCGTTAGAAGCGCCTCGGCGAGGGCTAGCTAAATATGTAATAAACTAAGGTAGGTGTAATATAAAAATTAAAGTTATGGTCCAAAAACTAGTTTTTCATTTCAACATTTTTTCGAGCTATCCGCACGTGAGTGGTGTCGTTAGAAGCGCCTCGGCGAGGGCTAGCTAAATATGTAATAAACTAAGGTAGGTGTAATATAAAAATTAAAGTTATGGTCCAAAAACTAGTTTTTCATTTCAACATTTTTTCGAGCTATCCGCACGTGAGTGGTGTCGTTAGAAGCGCCTCGGCGAGGGCTAGCTAAATATGTAATAAACTAAGGTAGGTGTAATATAAAAATTAAAGTTATGGTCCAAAAACTAGTTTTTCATTTCAACATTTTTTCGAGCTATCCGCACGTGAGTGGTGTCGTTAGAAGCGCCTCGGCGAGGGCTAGCTAAATATGTAATAAACTAAGGTAGGTATAATATAAAAATTAAAGTTATGGTCCAAAAACTAGTTTTTCATTTCAACATTTTTTTGAGCTATCCGCACGTGAGTGTTGTCGTTAGAAGCGCCTCGGCGAGGGCTAGCTAAATATGTAATAAACTAAGGTAGGTGTAATATAAAAATTAAAGTTATGGTCCAAAAACTAGTTTTTCATTTCAACATTTTTTCGAGCTATCCGCACGTGAGTAGTGTCGTTAGAAGCGCCTCGGCGAGGGCTAGCTAAATATGTAATAAACTAAGGTAGGTGTAATATAAAAATTAAAGTTATGGTCCAAAAACTAGTTTTTCATTTCAACATTTTTTCAAGCTATCCGCACGTGAGTGGTGTCGTTAGAAGCGCCTCGGCGAGGGCTAGCTAAATATGTAATAAACTAAGGTAGGTGTAATATAAAAATTAAAGTTATGGTCCAAAAACTAGTTTTTCATTTCAACATTTTTTCGAGCTATCCGCACGTGAGTGGTGTCGTTAGAAGCGCCTCGGCGAGGGCTAGCTAAATATGTAATAAACTAAGGTAGGTGTAATATAAAAATTAAAGTTATGGTCCAAAAACTAGTTTTTCATTTCAACATTTTTTCGAGCTATCCGCACGTGAGTGGTGTCGTTAGAAGCGCCTCGGCGAGGGCTAGCTAAATATGTAATAAACTAAGGTAGGTGTAATATAAAAATTAAAGTTATGGTCCAAAAACTAGTTTTTCATTTCAACATTTTTTCGAGCTATCCGCACGTGAGTGGTGTCGTTAGAAGCGCCTCGGCAAGGGCTAGCTAAATATGTAATAAACTAAGGTAGGTGTAATATAAAAATTAAAGTTATGGTCCAAAAACTAGTTTTTCATTTCAACATTTTTTCGAGCTATCCGCACGTGAGTGGTGTCGTTAGAAGCGCCTCGGCGAGGGCAAGCTAAATATGTAATAAACTAAGGTAGGTGTAATATAAAAATTAAAGTTATGGTCCAAAAACTAGTTTTTCATTTCAACATTTTTTCGAGCTATCCGCACGTGAGTGGTGTCGTTAGAAGCGCCTCGGCGAGGGCTAGCTAAATATGTAATAAACTAAGGTAGGTGTAATATAAAAATTAAAGTTATGGTCCAAAAACTAGTTTTTCATTTCAACATTTTTTCGAGCTATCCGCACGTGAGTGGTGTCGTTAGAAGCGCCTCGGCGAGGGCTAGCTAAATATGTAATAAACTAAGGTAGGTATAATATAAAAATTAAAGTTATGGTCCAAAAACTAGTTTTTCATTTCAACATTTTTTCGAGCTATCCGCACGTGAGTGGTGTCGTTAGAAGCGCCTCGGCGAGGGCTAGCTAAATATGTAATAAACTAAGGTAGGTGTAATATAAAAATTAAAGTTATGGTCCAAAAACTAGTTTTTCATTTCAACATTTTTTCGAGCTATCCGCACGTGAGTGGTGTCGTTAGAAGCGCCTCGGCGAGGGCTAGCTAAATATGTAATAAACTAAGGTAGGTGTAATATAAAAATTAAAGTTATGGTCCAAAAACTAGTTTTTCATTTCAACATTTTTTCGAGCTATCCGCACGTGAGTGGTGTCGTTAGAAGCGCCTCGGCGAGGGCTAGCTAAATATGTAATAAACTAAGGTAGGTGTAATATAAAAATTAAAGTTATGGTCCAAAAACTAGTTTTTCATTTCAACATTTTTTCGAGCTATCCGCACGTGAGTGGTGTCGTTAGAAGCGCCTCGGCGAGGGCTAGCTAAATATGTAATAAACTAAGGTAGGTGTAATATAAAAATTAAAGTTATGGTCCAAAAACTAGTTTTTCATTTCAACATTTTTTCGAGCTATCCGCACGTGAGTGGTGTCGTTAGAAGCGCCTCGGCGAGGGCTAGCTAAATATGTAATAAACTAAGGTAGGTATAATATAAAAATTAAAGTTATGGTCCAAAAACTAGTTTTTCATTTCAACATTTTTTCGAGCTATCCGCACGTGAGTGTTGTCGTTAGAAGCGCCTCGGCGAGGGCTAGCTAAATATGTAATAAACTAAGGTAGGTGTAATATAAAAATTAAAGTTATGGTCCAAAAACTAGTTTTTCATTTCAACATTTTTTCGAGCTATCCGCACGTGAGTGGTGTCGTTAGAAGCGCCTCGGCGAGGGCTAGCTAAATATGTAATAAACTAAGGTAGGTGTAATATAAAAATTAAAGTTATGGTCCAAAAACTAGTTTTTCATTTCAACATTTTTTCAGGCTATCCGCACGTGAGTGGTGTCGTTAGAAGCGCCTCGGCGAGGGCTAGCTAAATATGTAATAAACTAAGGTAGGTGTAATATAAAAATTAAAGTTATGGTCCAAAAACTAGTTTTTCATTTCAACATTTTTTCGAGCTATCCGCACGTGAGTGGTGTCGTTAGAAGCGCCTCGGCGAGGGCTAGCTAAATATGTAATAAACTAAGGTAGGTGTAATATAAAAATTAAAGTTATGGTCCAAAAACTAGTTTTTCATTTCAACATTTTTTCGAGCTATCCGCACGTGAGTGGTGTCGTTAGAAGCGCCTCGGCAAGGGCTAGCTAAATATGTAATAAACTAAGGTAGGTGTAATATAAAAATTAAAGTTATGGTCCAAAAACTAGTTTTTCATTTCAACATTTTTTCGAGCTATCCGCACGTGAGTGGTGTCGTTAGAAGCGCCTCGGCGAGGGCAAGCTAAATATGTAATAAACTAAGGTAGGTGTAATATAAAAATTAAAGTTATGGTCCAAAAACTAGTTTTTCATTTCAACATTTTTTCGAGCTATCCGCACGTGAGTGGTGTCGTTAGAAGCGCCTCGGCGAGGGCTAGCTAAATATGTAATAAACTAAGGTAGGTGTAATATAAAAATTAAAGTTATGGTCCAAAAACTAGTTTTTCATTTCAACATTTTTTCGAGCTATCCGCACGTGAGTGGTGTCGTTAGAAGCGCCTCGGCGAGGGCTAGCTAAATATGTAATAAACTAAGGTAGGTATAATATAAAAATTAAAGTTATGGTCCAAAAACTAGTTTTTCATTTCAACATTTTTTCGAGCTATCCGCACGTGAGTGGTGTCGTTAGAAGCGCCTCGGCGAGGGCTAGCTAAATATGTAATAAACTAAGGTAGGTGTAATATAAAAATTAAAGTTATGGTCCAAAAACTAGTTTTTCATTTCAACATTTTTTCGAGCTATCCGCACGTGAGTGGTGTCGTTAGAAGCGCCTCGGCGAGGGCTAGCTAAATATGTAATAAACTAAGGTAGGTGTAATATAAAAATTAAAGTTATGGTCCAAAAACTAGTTTTTCATTTCAACATTTTTTCGAGCTATCCGCACGTGAGTGGTGTCGTTAGAAGCGCCTCGGCGAGGGCTAGCTAAATATGTAATAAACTAAGGTAGGTGTAATATAAAAATTAAAGTTATGGTCCAAAAACTAGTTTTTCATTTCAACATTTTTTCGAGCTATCCGCACGTGAGTGGTGTCGTTAGAAGCGCCTCGGCGAGGGCTAGCTAACTATGTAATAAACTAAGGTAGGTGTAATATAAAAATTAAAGTTATGGTCCAAAAACTAGTTTTTCATTTCAACATTTTTTCGAGCTATCCGCACGTGAGTGGTGTCGTTAGAAGCGCCTCGGCGAGGGCTAGCTAAATATGTAATAAACTAAGGTAGGTATAATATAAAAATTAAAGTTATGGTCCAAAAACTAGTTTTTCATTTCAACATTTTTTCGAGCTATCCGCACGTGAGTGGTGTCGTTAGAAGCGCCTCGGCGAGGGCTAGCTAAATATGTAATAAACTAAGGTAGGTGTAATATAAAAATTAAAGTTATGGTCCAAAAACTAGTTTTTCATTTCAACATTTTTTCGAGCTATCCGCACGTGAGTGGTGTCGTTAGAAGCGCCTCGGCGAGGGCTAGCTAAATATGTAATAAACTAAGGTAGGTGTAATATAAAAATTAAAGTTATGGTCCAAAAACTAGTTTTTCATTTCAACATTTTTTCGAGCTATCCTCACGTGAGTGGTGTCGTTAGAAGCGCCTCGGCGAGGGCTAGCTAAATATGTAATAAACTAAGGTAGGTGTAATATAAAAATTAAAGTTATGGTCCAAAAACTAGTTTTTCATTTCAACATTTTTTCGAGCTATCCGCACGTGAGTGGTGTCGTTAGAAGCGCCTCGGCAAGGGCTAGCTAAATATGTAATAAACTAAGGTAGGTGTAATATAAAAATTAAAGTTATGGTCCAAAAACTAGTTTTTCATTTCAACATTTTTTCGAGCTATCCGCACGTGAGGTGTGTCGTTAGAAGCGCCTCGGCGAGGGCAAGCTAAATATGTAATAAACTAAGGTAGGTGTAATATAAAAATTAAAGTTATGGTCCAAAAACTAGTTTTTCATTTCAACATTTTTTCGAGCTATCCGCACGTGAGTGGTGTCGTTAGAAGCGCCTCGACGAGGGCTAGCTAAATATGTAATAAACTAAGGTAGGTGTAATATAAAAATTAAAGTTATGGTCCAAAAACTAGTTTTTCATTTCAACATTTTTTCGAGCTATCCGCACGTGAGTGGTGTCGTTAGAAGCGCCTCGGCGAGGGCAAGCTAAATATGTAATAAACTAAGGTAGGTGAAATATAAAAATTAAAGTTATGGTCCAAAAACTAGTTTTTCATTTCAACATTTTTTCGAGCTATCCGCACGTGAGTGGTGTCGTTAGAAGCGCCTCGGCGAGGGCTAGCTAAATATGTAATAAACTAAGGTAGGTGTAATATAAAAATTAAAGTTATGGTCCAAAAACTAGTTTTTCATTTCAACATTTTTTCAAGCTATCCGCACGTGAGTGGTGTCGTTAGAAGCGCCTCGGCGAGGGCTAGCTAAATATGTAATAAACTAAGGTAGGTGTAATATAAAAATTAAAGTTATGGTCCAAAAACTAGTTTTTCATTTCAACATTTTTTCGAGCTATCCGCACGTGAGTGGTGTCGTTAGAAGCGCCTCGGCAAGGGCTAGCTAAATATGTAATAAACTAAGGTAGGTGTAATATAAAAATTAAAGTTATGGTCCAAAAGCTAGTTTTTCATTTCAACATTTTTTCGAGCTATCCGCACGTGAGTGGTGTCGTTAGAAGCGCCTCGGCGAGGGCAAGCTAAATATGTAATAAACTAAGGTAGGTGTAATATAAAAATTAAAGTTATGGTCCAAAAACTAGTTTTTCATTTCAACATTTTTTCGAGCTATCCGCACGTGAGTGGTGTCGTTAGAAGCGCCTCGGCGAGGGCTAGCTAAATATGTAATAAACTAAGGTAGGTGTAATATAAAAATTAAAGTTATGGTCCAAAAACTAGTTTTTCATTTCAACATTTTTTCGAGCTATCCGCACGTGAGTGGTGTCGTTAGAAGCGCCTCGGCGAGGGCAAGCTAAATATGTAATAAACTAAGGTAGGTGTAATATAAAAATTAAAGTTATGGTCCAAAAACTAGTTTTTCATTTCAACATTTTTTCGAGCTATCCGCACGTGAGTGGTGTCGTTAGAAGCGCCTCGGCGAGGGCTAGCTAAATATGTAATAAACTAAGGTAGGTGTAATATAAAAATTAAAGTTATGGTCCAAAAACTAGTTTTTCATTTCAACATTTTTTCAAGCTATCCGCACGTGAGTGGTGTCGTTAGAAGCGCCTCGGCGAGGGCTAGGTAAATATGTAATAAACTAAGGTAGGTGTAATATAAAAATTAAAGTTATGGTCCAAAAACTAGTTTTTCATTTCAACATTTTTTCGAGCTATCCGCACGTGAGTGGTGTCGTTAGAAGCGCCTCGGCGAGGGCTAGCTAAATATGTAATAAACTAAGGTAGGTGTAATATAAAAATTAAAGTTATGGTCCAAAAACTAGTTTTTCATTTCAACATTTTTTCGAGCTATCCGCACGTGAGTGGTGTCGTTAGAAGCGCCTCGGCGAGGGCTAGCTAAATATGTAATAAACTAAGGTAGGTGTAATATAAAAATTAAAGTTATGGTCCAAAAACTAGTTTTTCATTTCAACATTTTTTCGAGCTATCCGCACGTGAGTGGTGTCGTTAGAAGCGCCTCGGCGAGGGCTAGCTAAATATGTAATAAACTAAGGTAGGTGTAATATAAAAATTAAAGTTATGGTCCAAAAACTAGTTTTTCATTTCAACATTTTTTCGAGCTATCCGCACGTGAGTGGTGTCGTTAGAAGCGCCTCGGCGAGGGCTAGCTAAATATGTAATAAACTAAGGTAGGTGTACTATAAAAATTAAAGTTATGGTCCAAAAACTAGTTTTTCATTTCAACATTTTTTCGAGCTATCCGCACGTGAGTGGTGTCGTTAGAAGCGCCTCGGCGAGGGCTACGTAAATATGTAATAAACTAAGGTAGGTGTAATATAAAAATTAAAGTTATGGTCCAAAAACTAGTTTTTCATTTCAACATTTTTTCGAGCTATCCGCACGTGAGTGGTGTCGTTAGAAGCGCCTCGGCAAGGGCTAGCTAAATATGTAATAAACTAAGGTAGGTGTAATATAAAAATTAAAGTTATGGTCCAAAAACTAGTTTTTCATTTCAACATTTTTTCGAGCTATCCGCACGTGAGTGGTGTCGTTAGAAGCGCCTCGGCGAGGGCAAGCTAAATATGTAATAAACTAAGGTAGGTGTAATATAAAAATTAAAGTTATGGTCCAAAAACTAGTTTTTCATTTCAACATTTTTTCAAGCTATCCGCACGTGAGTGGTGTCGTTAGAAGCGCCTCGGCGAGGGCTAGCTAAATATGTAATAAACTAAGGTAGGTGTAATATAAAAATTAAAGTTATGGTCCAAAAACTAGTTTTTCATTTCAACATTTTTTCGAGCTATCCGCACGTGAGTGGTGTCGTTAGAAGCGCCTCGGCGAGGGCTAGCTAAATATGTAATAAACTAAGGTAGGTGTAATATAAAAATTAAAGTTATGGTCCAAAAACTAGTTTTTCATTTCAACATTTTTTCGAGCTATCCGCACGTGAGTGGTGTCGTTAGAAGCGCCTCGGCAAGGGCTAGCTAAATATGTAATAAACTAAGGTAGGTGTAATATAAAAATTAAAGTTATGGTCCAAAAACTAGTTTTTCATTTCAACATTTTTTCGAGCTATCCGCACGTGAGTGGTGTCGTTAGAAGCGCCTCGGCGAGGGCAAGCTAAATATGTAATAAACTAAGGTAGGTGTAATATAAAAATTAAAGTTATGGTCCAAAAACTAGTTTTTCATTTCAACATTTTTTCGAGCTATCCGCACGTGAGTGGTGTCGTTAGAAGCGCCTCGGCGAGGGCTAGCTAAATATGTAATAAACTAAGGTAGGTGTAATATAAAAATTAAAGTTATGGTCCAAAAACTAGTTTTTCATTTCAACATTTTTTCGAGCTATCCGCAAGTGAGTGGTGTCGTTAGAAGCGCCTCGGCGAGGGCTAGCTAAATATGTAATAAACTAAGGTAGGTATAATATAAAAATTAAAGTTATGGTCCAAAAACTAGTTTTTCATTTCAACATTTTTTCGAGCTATCCGCACGTGAGTGGTGTCGTTAGAAGCGCCTCGGCGAGGGCTAGCTAAATATGTAATAAACTAAGGTAGGTGTAATATAAAAATTAAAGTTATGGTCCAAAAACTAGTTTTTCATTTCAACATTTTTTCGAGCTATCCGCACGTGAGTGGTGTCGTTAGAAGCGCCTCGGCGAGGGCTAGCTAAATATGTAATAAACTAAGGTAGGTGTAATATAAAAATTAAAGTTATGGTCCAAAAACTAGTTTTTCATTTCAACATTTTTTCGAGCTATCCGCACGTGAGTGGTGTCGTTAGAAGCGCCTCGGCGAGGGCTAGCTAAATATGTAATAAACTAAGGTAGGTGTAATATAAAAATTAAAGTTATGGTCCAAAAACTAGTTTTTCATTTCAACATTTTTTCGAGCTATCCGCACGTGAGTGGTGTCGTTAGAAGCGCCTCGGCGAGGGCTAGCTAAATATGTAATAAACTAAGGTAGGTGTAATATAAAAATTAAAGTTATGGTCCAAAAACTAGTTTTTCATTTCAACATTTTTTCGAGCTATCCGCACGTGAGTGGTGTCGTTAGAAGCGCCTCGGCGAGGGCAAGCTAAATATGTAATAAACTAAGGTAGGTGTAATATAAAAATTAAAGTTATGGTCCAAAAACTAGTTTTTCATTTCAACATTTTTTCGAGCTATCCGCACGTGAGTGGTGTCGTTAGAAGCGCCTCGGCGAGGGCTAGCTAAATATGTAATAAACTAAGGTAGGTGTAATATAAAAATTAAAGTTATGGTCCAAAAACTAGTTTTTCATTTCAACATTTTTTCGAGCTATCCGCACGTGAGTGGTGTCGTTAGAAGCGCCTCGGCGAGGGCTAGCTAAATATGTAATAAACTAAGGTAGGTGTAATATAAAAATTAAAGTTATGGTCCAAAAACTAGTTTTTCATTTCAACATTTTTTCGAGCTATCCGCACGTGAGTGGTGTCGTTAGAAGCGCCTCGGCGAGGGCTAGCTAAATATGTAATAAACTAAGGTAGGTGTAATATAAAAATTAAAGTTATGGTCCAAAAACTAGTTTTTCATTTCAACATTTTTTCGAGCTATCCGCACGTGAGTGGTGTCGTTAGAAGCGCCTCGGCGAGGGCTAGCTAAATATGTAATAAACTAAGGTAGGTGTAATATAAAAATTAAAGTTATGGTCCAAAAACTAGTTTTTCATTTCAACATTTTTTCGAGCTATCCGCACGTGAGTGGTGTCGTTAGAAGCGCCTCGGCGAGGGCTAGCTAAATATGTAATAAACTAAGGTAGGTGTAATATAAAAATTAAAGTTATGGTCCAAAAACTAGTTTTTCATTTCAACATTTTTTCGAGCTATCCGCACGTGAGTGGTGTCGTTAGAAGCGCCTCGGCGAGGGCTAGCTAAATATGTAATAAACTAAGGTAGGTGTAATATAAAAATTAAAGTTATGGTCCAAAAACTAGTTTTTCATTTCAACATTTTTTCGAGCTATCCGCACGTGAGTGGTGTCGTTAGAAGCGCCTCGGCAAGGGCTAGCTAAATATGTAATAAACTAAGGTAGGTGTAATATAAAAATTAAAGTTATGGTCCAAAAACTAGTTTTTCATTTCAACATTTTTTCGAGCTATCCGCACGTGAGTGGTGTCGTTAGAAGCGCCTCGGCGAGGGCAAGCTAAATATGTAATAAACTAAGGTAGGTGTAATATAAAAATTAAAGTTATGGTCCAAAAACTAGTTTTTCATTTCAACATTTTTTCGAGCTATCCGCACGTGAGTGGTGTCGTTAGAAGCGCCTCGGCGAGGGCTAGCTAAATATGTAATAAACTAAGGTAGGTGTAATATAAAAATTAAAGTTATGGTCCAAAAACTAGTTTTTCATTTCAACATTTTTTCGAGCTATCCGCACGTGAGTGGTGTCGTTAGAAGCGCCTCGGCGAGGGCAAGCTAAATATGTAATAAACTAAGGTAGGTGTAATATAAAAATTAAAGTTATGGTCCAAAAACTAGTTTTTCATTTCAACATTTTTTCGAGCTATCCGCACGTGAGTGGTGTCGTTAGAAGCGCCTCGGCGAGGGCAAGCTAAATATGTAATAAACTAAGGTAGGTGTAATATAAAAATTAAAGTTATGGTCCAAAAACTAGTTTTTCATTTCAACATTTTTTCGAGCTATCCGCACGTGAGTGGTGTCGTTAGAAGCGCCTCGGCGAGGGCTACGTAAATATGTAATAAACTAAGGTAGGTGTAATATAAAAATTAAAGTTATGGTCCAAAAACTAGTTTTTCATTTCAACATTTTTTCGAGCTATCCGCACGTGAGTGGTGTCGTTAGAAGCGCCTCGGCGAGGGCTAGCTGGTTAAACTTTCCTTTAGTGGACGTCGATTTAAGGGCCGGGGGGGGAGGGGGGGGGGAGGGGGGCTACCCCCCAGTACCATCCCCACCCCGCGGAACCCCATGGTTATGGAGATATCCATGGTTAAAGTTTTGAGGTTAGGATCGGTAAAAACACAAATTTCAAGCTTTCAACATGCAGGTTTCTGTCACGGCTCCGGCGCTGCGGGTCTCCGGCGGCCCCACGCGTGCTAATCGTCGCAAACGGCTTTCGCTCACCACCGCAGCTTCGGCTCACTGGCCGGCTTCACCGGCCAGCCTCAGCCGCGGCGGCTCGCTCGCAGCCGCTTGCTCCTCAGCCCGCGGGCCGCCTCACCCCTCCGCGCCTACGCGACTCTAAAAAACACTCTAGGGTAGGGCAGACAAGACTACGTGAAGTCGGTTTTGCAGCGATTCGGTTCTGTCACTAACTTTTGTAACACAAAACTAAGGCAACAAACGAACGATGACTGACAGTGACGAATAAAAAACAAAACGGCGTCACTTTACGTTCCGTTCCACAGTTTTAAAAAACCATTCGTTATTTTGTATGTGAAAAAGTCAATGTAATTGCATAATACAGCGCGTTTTCAGAGCGAATTAATTACGAATTAAGTTTACTTTTATTTTTTTAATATTTCTTTTAATTTTCTATGTGAAAATATTATTTTATTTAAAGACATAAAACGATGAAATTGAATAAACATACCTCCACCGTCAACAGGAACGTAAAACGTCAAATTTGACATCTACCATGGCGATATATTATCAATTTATAAGGAAACTTTAAAAATTTATATCTCGTAAACCGTGAGTCTCCGCAACTTAAAAATTTGTAAAAAGCTTTGTGATTATGAGTGCTATCTACAAAAAAAATATGAACGTCCAACTCGACGTCCCACTAAAGGAAAGTTTATCCGGCTAGCTAAATATGTAATAAACTAAGGTAGGTGTACTATAAAAATTAAAGTTATGGTCCAAAAACTAGTTTTTCATTTCAACATTTTTTCGAGCTATCCGCACGTGAGTGGTGTCGTTAGAAGCGCCTCGGCGAGGGCTAGCTAAATATGTAATAAACTAAGGTAGGTGTAATATAAAAATTAAAGTTATGGTCCAAAAACTAGTTTTTCATTTCAACATTTTTTCGAGCTATCCGCACGTGAGTGGTGTCGTTAGAAGCGCCTCGGCAAGGGCTAGCTAAATATGTAATAAACTAAGGTAGGTGTAATATAAAAATTAAAGTTATGGTCCAAAAACTAGTTTTTCATTTCAACATTTTTTCGAGCTATCCGCACGTGAGTGGTGTCGTTAGAAGCGCCTCGGCGAGGGCAAGCTAAATATGTAATAAACTAAGGTAGGTGTAATATAAAAATTAAAGTTATGGTCCAAAAACTAGTTTTTCATTTCAACATTTTTTCAAGCTATCCGCACGTGAGTGGTGTCGTTAGAAGCGCCTCGGCGAGGGCTAGCTAAATATGTAATAAACTAAGGTAGGTGTAATATCAGTCAGTCAGGTCAGTCGCGCGCGCGCATCCACCAGCGGCGAGCGTGTTTTTGGACTGCGTACCGCGTAGCGAAAAATTCGCAAAAACATGTCGAACATTGTGAAATGTACGCAGTGTAATCTAATAGTTAATGAATTACTCTCATATGTGCAAAACAAAGTGTCCGTGATAGACGAAGATACGTTAGTTCGTGTGTGTGTGTCGGCTTTCGAGGCCAGTGAAATCAAAATTGCAAAAGCGTTGCTTTTTGAAGCGATTCCTACCGAAAAGCGCAAAATAAACCGTAAAAATGCGGGTAAAGAAAAACGAGACTTGAACGACATTATCAATCTTTTTAAATCTACTGATCCTGACGTTATTCCAATCTTCGTAGCAAGAGATCTAGATAAATTACCTCCAGTCACGTTTGACCATCTAGACTGCACGAAATTGCTCAAAGATATGGTGTTATTGAGAAGCGAAATCGATTGCATTAAGTCATCATATGCAACACATGATGATGTAAATGACCTAAAGAGAGAAATATGCCATTTGAAGACCGATTCTTTGCCGCCTAGTTCAGCTTTTAAAGTAAACACAAAACGCGGTGCGTGGCTTGATAGTGGACCCATGGGGCTGTCGCACGATTGTCACACGTCAGCATTCAATGAATCCCAAATGGAACCTAATCATATATCTGTTGACGCCATATCGCCCTCACCAACTTATAGAGAAATGAGGGTAGATGTTTGTGTACATGAACCCGCGTCGTCTAAATCAAGTGAGCTCCAACAGCCGGCAACGAGCGACGTGGGCTGCGCGAGCGCTAGCGGGGGCTGCGGCGCGAGAGGGGAGCGCCTGCCTGCGGTTGCGCGTCGCGCGCCGAGTGTCCGAACCGGTTCCACGGCGAGCGGCGAGACAGCCACGGTGACGTCACGACAGAGCTCAGCGCAAACGATAGCACAAGTGACTCAGCCAGCCGATAAAGTTCGCAACACACCGGCGACAGACCGACGCTGGCGTGAGGGCGAACCACAGCGACAGTTGTCTACAATGTCTCCTACTAATAACACCGAGGGTTGGCAGTATGTGCAACGGAAAAAACAACCAAAATATCGGTTTATTGGGAAGTCGGGTGTAGCTCGAGACTTAGACTGTAATTTTAAGGCTGCTGACAAGAAAGTTCCGATTTTTATCACGAACGTCCATCTCAACACGAATGAGAGTGATATAATCGATTATATTCGCAATAAAACCAAAGAAGTGGTTGTTTTAGAAAAAATTAATATGAAGACGCAAAAGGGGCACAAAGCATATAAATTTTTAACAGCCGAATGCAATGTATCGTTATATTTGGACGAACAACTATGGCCTGCGGGTATAATATTTAGGCGTTTTGTTAATTTTAAATATAAAAGATCGAACAGTCCCCGGGCTGTTACCGGCCTTAATGAGTTACGGAATGAATAGCGGCCCGTATCGTTTCGCTTCCTACAACTGCAAGAATGTGAAGCGTTCCATCGATGACGTCAGGAGTCTATGCCGTACGTGCGATATTGTGTGTCTACAAGAAACCTGGTTGTTACCACACGACATACCATTTATTAGCACTATAGATAGCGGTTTTGGATATACTGGGAAGTCAGCTGTGAATACGTCGGCGGGCATGCTGCGCGGGCGCCCTTATGGCGGAGTGGCAATTTTGTGGCGGCATAGTGTTTTTCCGAATGTATCCGTGTTGCCATGTGATAATCCGCGTATTTGTGCCGTTAAAATTATGACGTGTGACCGGGTATTGCTAGTGATAAGTATTTATATGCCGACAAATTCCACTGAGAATCTCGATCTATTTAAAGACTGTTTAAGTGAACTATGTGCTTTAGTACTTACACACGGCATTGAGTCTGTTTTTATTTTAGGTGATTTTAATGCAGACCCTCATGAATTGTTTTTTAAAGAGTTAATTAATTATTGTGATGAGCAGTTTTTGACATGTGTTGATGTAGATGTACTAGGGATAGACTCGGATAATTATTCGTACATTAGTCAAGTTTATGGTACATGTAGCTGGCTGGATCACTGTGTAGTGACTCAAGCAGCCAAGCAATGTGTAACTAATGTGCAAATAAAATATGATTCTATGGTTTCGGATCATTTACCGCTAATAATCGAGTGTAACTTAAATGTGTTGACACCTAAGGTAGCTCAAACTATGGAATCGGACAAAAATGTAATTTGGGGTCAACGAAGTGACGAGCAGATAGCGAAATATAAGAATGAGTGTAATAAATTATTAAAATTAATAGATTTCCCAGCAGAATTCACTTGTTGTGCTGATAATTATTATTGTAATGATTCTGGTCACGGGCGTATTCTGGATAGGCTGTATTCTGACATCATCACAGCTCTTCGCACCGCGGCAACGGTATCCACGGAAGAGGGCCGAAGAGGGGCCAGGCGGCATGCGGGAGGCTCACGCGTAATTGGGTGGAACAAACACGTCGCCGGGGCTCATAGGAACGCCAGGTCTAATTTTATTGAATGGGACTTGTGCGGTAGGCCTAAGTCCGGCTCTGTATATAGTGATATGTGTGATAGCAGAAGGATATTTAAATCAAGATTGAAGTGGTGTCAAGATCACCAAGATCAGATTAGAATGGATGCCCTAGCCGATAAACACCGTGAAGGCGATTTCCGTGGCTTCTGGCAGAGCACTGCTAAAATCAACGCCCGACCTGGATTTCCTGCGAGCGTCGGCGGGGTGAGTGATCCTAAGAGCATTGCTAACGCTTTTAAACAGCATTTTACAGTTAAATCACCGCGAGTTTCAGACGGTGAGGTGCTCAATGCTGACAGGAGTGGTCATACTGCCGGAACGAGATTTAGTGCGAAAGAGGTAGCTGGCGTCATCAGGCACATGACTAGAGGAAAATCTCCAGGTCACGATGGACTCAGTATTGAGCACTTCCTGCATGCTGGACCTCACATCCCGCGGTTATTAGCAATGTTTTACTCTCTGTGTGTGTGCCATAGTTATTTGCCGGATGACTTTATGAAAACTGTGGTAGTGCCGGTAGTTAAAAATAAGACGGGTGACTTAGCCGATACCAATAACTACAGGCCTATCTCTCTCGCTACCACAGCGGCTAAAATATTTGATGGTCTGCTTAATGTACAGCTCAACAATTACGTAACTCTCCATGACAACCAGTTTGGGTTTCGTCCGCAGCTATCAACGGAGAGCGCGATACTGTGCCTTAAGCACACCATCAACTATTATACTAAGAGGAATACGCCGGTTTATGCATGCTTCTTGGACCTCTCCAAGGCTTTCGATTTAGTCCAATATGATGTCTTATGGAACAAGCTAGACCAGATTAACTTACCGAATGAAATTATCAGCCTGTTTCGGTTCTGGTACGGGCATCAAAAGAATTGTGTGCGATGGGAGGGGGTGATGTCAGAGCAATATACACTTGAATGTGGTGTCAGACAGGGTGGGTTGACATCTCCTACGCTATTCAACGTGTACATGAATGATCTGATCGTCGCGCTCAGCAACTGCCATGTCGGCTGCCATATTGATGGAGTATCTGTAAATAATCTCAGTTATGCGGACGATATGGTTTTGCTGAGTGCGTCGGTATGTGGTCTGAGGAGATTATTAAATGTATGTGAAGAGTATGCTCGTGATCATGGTTTGCGATATAATGTGGCTAAAAGCCAGTACATGGTTTTTGGGATTGGTGCAGTAAGTCCCCAGAATGTTCCGTCTGTTAGACTAAACGGTACTCCTCTGGAGAGGGTGAATAAATTTAAATATTTGGGACATATTCTTACGCCTGACCTAAATGATAATGAAGATGTTGAGAGAGAGCGGAGGGCGCTTTCAATACGAGCCAACATGATAGCTCGCAGGTTTGCTAGGTGTTCGAGGGGGGTAAAAGTGACACTATTTAGGGCTTACTGTACATCTCTTTATACCTGCAGCCTGTGGGCTCGCTACACAAAGAAGTGCTATAGCGACCTCCGCGTTCTCTACAATAACGCGTTTAGGATTGTGGTGGGGCTGCCTCGTTTCTGCAGCGCCTCGGGCATGTTCGCAGAGGAGCGTACCGCCTGTTTCCACACGACTATGCGCAGGCGGAGCATCTCTCTGGTGCGCAGAGTACGGGCCAGCTCCAACGCAGTCCTAGCGATGATTGCTGACAGGCTGGACTGCCCCTACATGCTGCATTGCTGCAGCAGACATGTTCAGGCAAAGCCGTTTAGCAGGCGCTATTAATAATAACTTTGGTAGTATGTATTTTAATTATTGTGATTTTATAATTTGAATTTTATATTATTTTATTTTGAATTTTATAATTGTAATTTGTTCTGCTTTTATTTTGAATGTTTGATATTTATTATGAATTGTTTTATTTTATACTAGATTATATTATTACTGTGACATATTTTGTAATTATCTTCTATGGGCCTAGTTACCCGAAATAAATGAATTTTATTTATTTTATTTATTTATTTAATATAAAAATTAAAGTTATGGTCCAAAAACTAGTTTTTCATTTCAACATTTTTTCGAGCTATCCGCACGTGAGTGGTGTCGTTAGAAGCGCCTCGGCGAGGGCTAGCTAAATATGTAATAAACTAAGGTAGGTGTAATATAAAAATTAAAGTTATGGTCCAAAAACTAGTTTTTCATTTCAACATTTTTTCGAGCTATCCGCACGTGAGTGGTGTCGTTAGAAGCGCCTCGGCAAGGGCTAGCTAAATATGTAATAAACTAAGGTAGGTGTAATATAAAAATTAAAGTTATGGTCCAAAAACTAGTTTTTCATTTCAACATTTTTTCGAGCTATCCGCACGTGAGTGGTGTCGTTAGAAGCGCCTCGGCGAGGGCAAGCTAAATATGTAATAAACTAAGGTAGGTGTAATATAAAAATTAAAGTTATGGTCCAAAAACTAGTTTTTCATTTCAACATTTTTTCGAGCTATCCGCACGTGAGTGGTGTCGTTAGAAGCGCCTCGGCGAGGGCTAGCTAAATATGTAATAAACTAAGGTAGGTGTAATATAAAAATTAAAGTTATGGTCCAAAAACTAGTTTTTCATTTCAACATTTTTTCGAGCTATCCGCACGTGAGTGGTGTCGTTAGAAGCGCCTCGGCGAGGGCTAGCTAAATATGTAATAAACTAAGGTAGGTATAATATAAAAATTAAAGTTATGGTCCAAAAACTAGTTTTTCATTTCAACATTTTTTCGAGCTATCCGCACGTGAGTGGTGTCGTTAGAAGCGCCTCGGCGAGGGCTAGCTAAATATGTAATAAACTAAGGTAGGTGTAATATAAAAATTAAAGTTATGGTCCAAAAACTAGTTTTTCATTTCAACATTTTTTCGAGCTATCCGCACGTGAGTGGTGTCGTTAGAAGCGCCTCGGCGAGGGCTAGCTAAATATGTAATAAACTAAGGTAGGTGTAATATAAAAATTAAAGTTATGGTCCAAAAACTAGTTTTTCATTTCAACATTTTTTCGAGCTATCCGCACGTGAGTGGTGTCGTTAGAAGCGCCTCGGCGAGGGCTAGCTAAATATGTAATAAACTAAGGTAGGTGTAATATAAAAATTAAAGTTATGGTCCAAAAACTAGTTTTTCATTTCAACATTTTTTCGAGCTATCCGCACGTGAGTGGTGTCGTTAGAAGCGCCTCGGCGAGGGCTAGCTAAATATGTAATAAACTAAGGTAGGTGTAATATAAAAATTAAAGTTATGGTCCAAAAACTAGTTTTTCATTTCAACATTTTTTCGAGCTATCCGCACGTGAGTGGTGTCGTTAGAAGCGCCTCGGCGAGGGCTAGCTAAATATGTAATAAACTAAGGTAGGTATAATATAAAAATTAAAGTTATGGTCCAAAAACTAGTTTTTCATTTCAACATTTTTTCGAGCTATCCGCACGTGAGTGTCGTCGTTAGAAGCGCCTCGGCGAGGGCTAGCTAAATATGTAATAAACTAAGGTAGGTGTAATATAAAAATTAAAGTTATGGTCCAAAAACTAGTTTTTCATTTCAACATTTTTTCGAGCTATCCGCACGTGAGTGGTGTCGTTAGAAGCGCCTCGGCGAGGGCTAGCTAAATATGTAATAAACTAAGGTAGGTGTAATATAAAAATTAAAGTTATGGTCCAAAAACTAGTTTTTCATTTCAACATTTTTTCAAGCTATCCGCACGTGAGTGGTGTCGTTAGAAGCGCCTCGGCGAGGGCTAGCTAAATATGTAATAAACTAAGGTAGGTGTAATATAAAAATTAAAGTTATGGTCCAAAAACTAGTTTTTCATTTCAACATTTTTTCGAGCTATCCGCACGTGAGTGGTGTCGTTAGAAGCGCCTCGGCGAGGGCTAGCTAAATATGTAATAAACTAAGGTAGGTGTAATATAAAAATTAAAGTTATGGTCCAAAAACTAGTTTTTCATTTCAACATTTTTTCGAGCTATCCGCACGTGAGTGGTGTCGTTAGAAGCGCCTCGGCGAGGGCTAGCTAAATATGTAATAAACTAAGGTAGGTGTAATATAAAAATTAAAGTTATGGTCCAAAAACTAGTTTTTCATTTCAACATTTTTTCGAGCTATCCGCACGTGAGTGGTGTCGTTAGAAGCGCCTCGGCAAGGGCTAGCTAAATATGTAATAAACTAAGGTAGGTGTAATATAAAAATTAAAGTTATGGTCCAAAAACTAGTTTTTCATTTCAACATTTTTTCGAGCTATCCGCACGTGAGTGGTGTCGTTAGAAGCGCCTCGGCGAGGGCAAGCTAAATATGTAATAAACTAAGGTAGGTGTAATATAAAAATTAAAGTTATGGTCCAAAAACTAGTTTTTCATTTCAACATTTTTTCGAGCTATCCGCACGTGAGTGGTGTCGTTAGAAGCGCCTCGGCGAGGGCTAGCTAAATATGTAATAAACTAAGGTAGGTGTAATATAAAAATTAAAGTTATGGTCCAAAAACTAGTTTTTCATTTCAACATTTTTTCGAGCTATCCGCACGTGAGTGGTGTCGTTAGAAGCGCCTCGGCGAGGGCTAGCTAAATATGTAATAAACTAAGGTAGGTATAATATAAAAATTAAAGTTATGGTCCAAAAACTAGTTTTTCATTTCAACATTTTTTCGAGCTATCCGCACGTGAGTGGTGTCGTTAGAAGCGCCTCGGCGAGGGCTAGCTAAATATGTAATAAACTAAGGTAGGTGTAATATAAAAATTAAAGTTATGGTCCAAAAACTAGTTTTTCATTTCAACATTTTTTCGAGCTATCCGCACGTGAGTGGTGTCGTTAGAAGCGCCTCGGCGAGGGCTAGCTAAATATGTAATAAACTAAGGTAGGTGTAATATAAAAATTAAAGTTATGGTCCAAAAACTAGTTTTTCATTTCAACATTTTTTCGAGCTATCCGCACGTGAGTGGTGTCGTTAGAAGCGCCTCGGCGAGGGCTAGCTAAATATGTAATAAACTAAGGTAGGTGTAATATAAAAATTAAAGTTATGGTCCAAAAACTAGTTTTTCATTTCAACATTTTTTCGAGCTATCCGCACGTGAGTGGTGTCGTTAGAAGCGCCTCGGCGAGGGCTAGCTAAATATGTAATAAACTAAGGTAGGTGTAATATAAAAATTAAAGTTATGGTCCAAAAACTAGTTTTTCATTTCAACATTTTTTCGAGCTATCCGCACGTGAGTGGTGTCGTTAGAAGCGCCTCGGCAAGGGCTAGCTAAATATGTAATAAACTAAGGTAGGTGTAATATAAAAATTAAAGTTATGGTCCAAAAACTAGTTTTTCATTTCAACATTTTTTCGAGCTATCCGCACGTGAGGTGTGTCGTTAGAAGCGCCTCGGCGAGGGCAAGCTAAATATGTAATAAACTAAGGTAGGTGTAATATAAAAATTAAAGTTATGGTCCAAAAACTAGTTTTTCATTTCAACATTTTTTCGAGCTATCCGCACGTGAGTGGTGTCGTTAGAAGCGCCTCGACGAGGGCTAGCTAAATATGTAATAAACTAAGGTAGGTGTAATATAAAAATTAAAGTTATGGTCCAAAAACTAGTTTTTCATTTCAACATTTTTTCGAGCTATCCGCACGTGAGTGGTGTCGTTAGAAGCGCCTCGGCGAGGGCAAGCTAAATATGTAATAAACTAAGGTAGGTGAAATATAAAAATTAAAGTTATGGTCCAAAAACTAGTTTTTCATTTCAACATTTTTTCGAGCTATCCGCACGTGAGTGGTGTCGTTAGAAGCGCCTCGGCGAGGGCTAGCTAAATATGTAATAAACTAAGGTAGGTGTAATATAAAAATTAAAGTTATGGTCCAAAAACTAGTTTTTCATTTCAACATTTTTTCAAGCTATCCGCACGTGAGTGGTGTCGTTAGAAGCGCCTCGGCGAGGGCTAGCTAAATATGTAATAAACTAAGGTAGGTGTAATATAAAAATTAAAGTTATGGTCCAAAAACTAGTTTTTCATTTCAACATTTTTTCGAGCTATCCGCACGTGAGTGGTGTCGTTAGAAGCGCCTCGGCACGGGCTAGCTAAATATGTAATAAACTAAGGTAGGTGTAATATAAAAATTAAAGTTATGGTCCAAAAACTAGTTTTTCATTTCAACATTTTTTCGAGCTATCCGCACGTGAGTGGTGTCGTTAGAAGCGCCTCGGCGAGGGCAAGCTAAATATGTAATAAACTAAGGTAGGTGTAATATAAAAATTAAAGTTATGGTCCAAAAACTAGTTTTTCATTTCAACATTTTTTCGAGCTATCCGCACGTGAGTGGTGTCGTTAGAAGCGCCTCGGCGAGGGCTAGCTAAATATGTAATAAACTAAGGTAGGTGTAATATAAAAATTAAAGTTATGGTCCAAAAACTAGTTTTTCATTTCAACATTTTTTCGAGCTATCCGCACGTGAGTGGTGTCGTTAGAAGCGCCTCGGCGAGGGCAAGCTAAATATGTAATAAACTAAGGTAGGTGTAATAAAAAAATTAAAGTTATGGTCCAAAAACTAGTTTTTCATTTCAACATTTTTTCGAGCTATCCGCACGTGAGTGGTGTCGTTAGAAGCGCCTCGGCGAGGGCTAGCTAAATATGTAATAAACTAAGGTAGGTGTAATATAAAAATTAAAGTTATGGTCCAAAAACTAGTTTTTCATTTCAACATTTTTTCAAGCTATCCGCACGTGAGTGGTGTCGTTAGAAGCGCCTCGGCGAGGGCTAGCTAAATATGTAATAAACTAAGGTAGGTGTAATATAAAAATTAAAGTTATGGTCCAAAAACTAGTTTTTCATTTCAACATTTTTTCGAGCTATCCGCACGTGAGTGGTGTCGTTAGAAGCGCCTCGGCGAGGGCTAGCTAAATATGTAATAAACTAAGGTAGGTGTAATATAAAAATTAAAGTTATGGTCCAAAAACTAGTTTTTCATTTCAACATTTTTTCGAGCTATCCGCACGTGAGTGGTGTCGTTAGAAGCGCCTCGGCGAGGGCTAGCTAAATATGTAATAAACTAAGGTAGGTGTAATATAAAAATTAAAGTTATGGTCCAAAAACTAGTTTTTCATTTCAACATTTTTTCGAGCTATCCGCACGTGAGTGGTGTCGTTAGAAGCGCCTCGGCGAGGGCTAGCTAAATATGTAATAAACTAAGGTAGGTGTAATATAAAAATTAAAGTTATGGTCCAAAAACTAGTTTTTCATTTCAACATTTTTTCGAGCTATCCGCACGTGAGTGGTGTCGTTAGAAGCGCCTCGGCGAGGGCTAGCTAAATATGTAATAAACTAAGGTAGGTGTACTATAAAAATTAAAGTTATGGTCCAAAAACTAGTTTTTCATTTCAACATTTTTTCGAGCTATCCGCACGTGAGTGGTGTCGTTAGAAGCGCCTCGGCGAGGGCTACGTAAATATGTAATAAACTAAGGTAGGTGTAATATAAAAATTAAAGTTATGGTCCAAAAACTAGTTTTTCATTTCAACATTTTTTCGAGCTATCCGCACGTGAGTGGTGTCGTTAGAAGCGCCTCGGCAAGGGCTAGCTAAATATGTAATAAACTAAGGTAGGTGTAATATAAAAATTAAAGTTATGGTCCAAAAACTAGTTTTTCCTTTCAACATTTTTTCGAGCTATCCGCACGTGAGTGGTGTCGTTAGAAGCGCCTCGGCGAGGGCAAGCTAAATATGTAATAAACTAAGGTAGGTGTAATATAAAAATTAAAGTTATGGTCCAAAAACTAGTTTTTCATTTCAACATTTTTTCAAGCTATCCGCACGTGAGTGGTGTCGTTAGAAGCGCCTCGGCGAGGGCTAGCTAAATATGTAATAAACTAAGGTAGGTGTAATATAAAAATTAAAGTTATGGTCCAAAAACTAGTTTTTCATTTCAACATTTTTTCGAGCTATCCGCACGTGAGTGGTGTCGTTAGAAGCGCCTCGGCGAGGGCTAGCTAAATATGTAATAAACTAAGGTAGGTGTAATATAAAAATTAAAGTTATGGTCCAAAAACTAGTTTTTCATTTCAACATTTTTTCGAGCTATCCGCACGTGAGTGGTGTCGTTAGAAGCGCCTCGGCAAGGGCTAGCTAAATATGTAATAAACTAAGGTAGGTGTAATATAAAAATTAAAGTTATGGTCCAAAAACTAGTTTTTCATTTCAACATTTTTTCGAGCTATCCGCACGTGAGTGGTGTCGTTAGAAGCGCCTCGGCGAGGGCAAGCTAAATATGTAATAAACTAAGGTAGGTGTAATATAAAAATTAAAGTTATGGTCCAAAAACTAGTTTTTCATTTCAACATTTTTTCGAGCTATCCGCACGTGAGTGGTGTCGTTAGAAGCGCCTCGGCGAGGGCTAGCTAAATATGTAATAAACTAAGGTAGGTGTAATATAAAAATTAAAGTTATGGTCCAAAAACTAGTTTTTCATTTCAACATTTTTTCGAGCTATCCGCACGTGAGTGGTGTCGTTAGAAGCGCCTCGGCGAGGGCTAGCTAAATATGTAATAAACTAAGGTAGGTATAATATAAAAATTAAAGTTATGGTCCAAAAACTAGTTTTTCATTTCAACATTTTTTCGAGCTATCCGCACGTGAGTGGTGTCGTTAGAAGCGCCTCGGCGAGGGCTAGCTAAATATGTAATAAACTAAGGTAGGTGTAATATAAAAATTAAAGTTATGGTCCAAAAACTAGTTTTTCATTTCAACATTTTTTCGAGCTATCCGCACGTGAGTGGTGTCGTTAGAAGCGCCTCGGCGAGGGCTAGCTAAATATGTAATAAACTAAGGTAGGTGTAATATAAAAATTAAAGTTATGGTCCAAAAACTAGTTTTTCATTTCAACATTTTTTCGAGCTATCCGCACGTGAGTGGTGTCGTTAGAAGCGCCTCGGCGAGGGCTAGCTAAAGATGTAATAAACTAAGGTAGGTGTAATATAAAAATTAAAGTTATGGTCCAAAAACTAGTTTTTCATTTCAACATTTTTTCGAGCTATCCGCACGTGAGTGGTGTCGTTAGAAGCGCCTCGGCGAGGGCTAGCTA
Source organism: Autographa pulchrina (assembly GCA_905475315.1). NCBI lineage: Eukaryota > Metazoa > Arthropoda > Insecta > Lepidoptera > Noctuidae > Autographa > Autographa pulchrina. The sequence goes on along the minus strand of FR997792.1, from coordinate 5,968,840 downwards.
AATATGTAATAAACTAAGGTAGGTGTAATATAAAAATTAAAGTTATGGTCCAAAAACTAGTTTTTCATTTCAACATTTTTTCGAGCTATCCGCACGTGAGTGGTGTCGTTAGAAGCGCCTCGGCGAGGGCAAGCTAAATATGTAATAAACTAAGGTAGGTGTAATATAAAAATTAAAGTTATGGTCCAAAAACTAGTTTTTCATTTCAACATTTTTTCGAGCTATCCGCACGTGAGTGGTGTCGTTAGAAGCGCCTCGGCGAGGGCTAGCTAAATATGTAATAAACTAAGGTAGGTGTAATATAAAAATTAAAGTTATGGTCCAAAAACTAGTTTTTCATTTCAACATTTTTTCGAGCTATCCGCACGTGAGTGGTGTCGTTAGAAGCGCCTCGGCGAGGGCTAGCTAAATATGTAATAAACTAAGGTAGGTGTAATATAAAAATTAAAGTTATGGTCCAAAAACTAGTTTTTCATTTCAACATTTTTTCGAGCTATCCGCACGTGAGTGGTGTCGTTAGAAGCGCCTCGGCGAGGGCTAGCTAAATATGTAATAAACTAAGGTAGGTGTAATATAAAAATTAAAGTTATGGTCCAAAAACTAGTTTTTCATTTCAACATTTTTTCGAGCTATCCGCACGTGAGTGGTGTCGTTAGAAGCGCCTCGGCGAGGGCTAGCTAAATATGTAATAAACTAAGGTAGGTGTAATATAAAAATTAAAGTTATGGTCCAAAAACTAGTTTTTCATTTCAACATTTTTTCGAGCTATCCGCACGTGAGTGGTGTCGTTAGAAGCGCCTCGGCGAGGGCTAGCTAAATATGTAATAAACTAAGGTAGGTGTAATATAAAAATTAAAGTTATGGTCCAAAAACTAGTTTTTCATTTCAACATTTTTTCGAGCTATCCGCACGTGAGTGGTGTCGTTAGAAGCGCCTCGGCGAGGGCTAGCTAAATATGTAATAAACTAAGGTAGGTGTAATATAAAAATTAAAGTTATGGTCCAAAAACTAGTTTTTCATTTCAACATTTTTTCGAGCTATCCGCACGTGAGTGGTGTCGTTAGAAGCGCCTCGGCAAGGGCTAGCTAAATATGTAATAAACTAAGGTAGGTGTAATATAAAAATTAAAGTTATGGTCCAAAAACTAGTTTTTCATTTCAACATTTTTTCGAGCTATCCGCACGTGAGTGGTGTCGTTAGAAGCGCCTCGGCGAGGGCAAGCTAAATATGTAATAAACTAAGGTAGGTGTAATATAAAAATTAAAGTTATGGTCCAAAAACTAGTTTTTCATTTCAACATTTTTTCGAGCTATCCGCACGTGAGTGGTGTCGTTAGAAGCGCCTCGGCGAGGGCTAGCTAAATATGTAATAAACTAAGGTAGGTGTAATATAAAAATTAAAGTTATGGTCCAAAAACTAGTTTTTCATTTCAACATTTTTTCGAGCTATCCGCACGTGAGTGGTGTCGTTAGAAGCGCCTCGGCGAGGGCAAGCTAAATATGTAATAAACTAAGGTAGGTGTAATATAAAAATTAAAGTTATGGTCCAAAAACTAGTTTTTCATTTCAACATTTTTTCGAGCTATCCGCACGTGAGTGGTGTCGTTAGAAGCGCCTCGGCGAGGGCTAGCTAAATATGTAATAAACTAAGGTAGGTGTAATATAAAAATTAAAGTTATGGTCCAAAAACTAGTTTTTCATTTCAACATTTTTTCGAGCTATCCGCACGTGAGTGGTGTCGTTAGAAGCGCCTCGGCGAGGGCTACGTAAATATGTAATAAACTAAGGTAGGTGTAATATAAAAATTAAAGTTATGGTCCAAAAACTAGTTTTTCATTTCAACATTTTTTCGAGCTATCCGCACGTGAGTGGTGTCGTTAGAAGCGCCTCGGCGAGGGCTAGCTGGTTAAACTTTCCTTTAGTGGACGTCGATTTAAGGGCCGGGGGGGGGAGGGGGGGGGGGGGGGGGGCTACCCCCCAGTACCATCCCCACCCCGCGGAACCCCATGGTTATGGAGATATCCATGGTTAAAGTTTTGAGGTTAGGATCGGTAAAAACACAAATTTCAAGCTTTCAACATGCAGGTTTCTGTCACGGCTCCGGCGCTGCGGGTCTCCGGCGGCCCCACGCGTGCTAATCGTCGCAAACGGCTTTCGCTCACCACCGCAGCTTCGGCTCACTGGCCGGCTTCACCGGCCAGCCTCAGCCGCGGCGGCTCGCTCGCAGCCGCTTGCTCCTCAGCCCGCGGGCCGCCTCACCCCTCCGCGCCTACGCGACTCTAAAAAACACTCTAGGGTAGGGCAGACAAGACTACGTGAAGTCGGTTTTGCAGCGATTCGGTTCTGTCACTAACTTTTGTAACACAAAACTAAGGCAACAAACGAACGATGACTGACAGTGACGAATAAAAAACAAAACGGCGTCACTTTACGTTCCGTTCCACAGTTTTAAAAAACCATTCGTTATTTTGTATGTGAAAAAGTCAATGTAATTGCATAATACAGCGCGTTTTCAGAGCGAATTAATTACGAATTAAGTTTACTTTTATTTTTTTAATATTTCTTTTAATTTTCTATGTGAAAATATTATTTTATTTAAAGACATAAAACGATGAAATTGAACAAACATACCTCCACCGTCAACAGGAACGTAAAACGTCAAATTTGACATCTACCATGGCGATATATTATCAATTTATAAGGAAACTTTAAAAATTTATATCTCGTAAACCGTGAGTCTCCGCAACTTAAAAATTTGTAAAAAGCTTTGTGATTATGAGTGCTATCTACAAAAAAAATATGAACGTCCAACTCGACGTCCCACTAAAGGAAAGTTTATCCGGCTAGCTAAATATGTAATAAACTAAGGTAGGTGTACTATAAAAATTAAAGTTATGGTCCAAAAACTAGTTTTTCATTTCAACATTTTTTCGAGCTATCCGCACGTGAGTGGTGTCGTTAGAAGCGCCTCGGCGAGGGCTAGCTAAATATGTAATAAACTAAGGTAGGTGTAATATAAAAATTAAAGTTATGGTCCAAAAACTAGTTTTTCATTTCAACATTTTTTCGAGCTATCCGCACGTGAGTGGTGTCGTTAGAAGCGCCTCGGCAAGGGCTAGCTAAATATGTAATAAACTAAGGTAGGTGTAATATAAAAATTAAAGTTATGGTCCAAAAACTAGTTTTTCATTTCAACATTTTTTCGAGCTATCCGCACGTGAGTGGTGTCGTTAGAAGCGCCTCGGCGAGGGCAAGCTAAATATGTAATAAACTAAGGTAGGTGTAATATAAAAATTAAAGTTATGGTCCAAAAACTAGTTTTTCATTTCAACATTTTTTCAAGCTATCCGCACGTGAGTGGTGTCGTTAGAAGCGCCTCGGCGAGGGCTAGCTAAATATGTAATAAACTAAGGTAGGTGTAATATAAAAATTAAAGTTATGGTCCAAAAACTAGTTTTTCATTTCAACATTTTTTCGAGCTATCCGCACGTGAGTGGTGTCGTTAGAAGCGCCTCGGCGAGGGCTAGCTAAATATGTAATAAACTAAGGTAGGTGTAATATAAAAATTAAAGTAATGGTCCAAAAACTAGTTTTTCATTTCAACATTTTTTCGAGCTATCCGCACGTGAGTGGTGTCGTTAGAAGCGCCTCGGCAAGGGCTAGCTAAATATGTAATAAACTAAGGTAGGTGTAATATAAAAATTAAAGTTATGGTCCAAAAACTAGTTTTTCATTTCAACATTTTTTCGAGCTATCCGCACGTGAGTGGTGTCGTTAGAAGCGCCTCGGCGAGGGCAAGCTAAATATGTAATAAACTAAGGTAGGTGTAATATAAAAATTAAAGTTATGGTCCAAAAACTAGTTTTTCATTTCAACATTTTTTCGAGCTATCCGCACGTGAGTGGTGTCGTTAGAAGCGCCTCGGCGAGGGCTAGCTAAATATGTAATAAACTAAGGTAGGTGTAATATAAAAATTAAAGTTATGGTCCAAAAACTAGTTTTTCATTTCAACATTTTTTCGAGCTATCCGCACGTGAGTGGTGTCGTTAGAAGCGCCTCGGCGAGGGCTAGCTAAATATGTAATAAACTAAGGTAGGTATAATATAAAAATTAAAGTTATGGTCCAAAAACTAGTTTTTCATTTCAACATTTTTTCGAGCTATCCGCACGTGAGTGGTGTCGTTAGAAGCGCCTCGGCGAGGGCTAGCTAAATATGTAATAAACTAAGGTAGGTGTAATATAAAAATTAAAGTTATGGTCCAAAAACTAGTTTTTCATTTCAACATTTTTTCGAGCTATCCGCACGTGAGTGGTGTCGTTAGAAGCGCCTCGGCGAGGGCTAGCTAAATATGTAATAAACTAAGGTAGGTGTAATATAAAAATTAAAGTTATGGTCCAAAAACTAGTTTTTCATTTCAACATTTTTTCGAGCTATCCGCACGTGAGTGGTGTCGTTAGAAGCGCCTCGGCGAGGGCTAGCTAAATATGTAATAAACTAAGGTAGGTGTAATATAAAAATTAAAGTTATGGTCCAAAAACTAGTTTTTCATTTCAACATTTTTTCGAGCTATCCGCACGTGAGTGGTGTCGTTAGAAGCGCCTCGGCGAGGGCTAGCTAAATATGTAATAAACTAAGGTAGGTGTAATATAAAAATTAAAGTTATGGTCCAAAAACTAGTTTTTCATTTCAACATTTTTTCGAGCTATCCGCACGTGAGTGGTGTCGTTAGAAGCGCCTCGGCGAGGGCTAGCTAAATATGTAATAAACTAAGGTAGGTGTAATATAAAAATTAAAGTTATGGTCCAAAAACTAGTTTTTCATTTCAACATTTTTTCGAGCTATCCGCACGTGAGTGTCGTCGTTAGAAGCGCCTCGGCGAGGGCTAGCTAAATATGTAATAAACTAAGGTAGGTGTAATATAAAAATTAAAGTTATGGTCCAAAAACTAGTTTTTCATTTCAACATTTTTTCGAGCTATCCGCACGTGAGTGGTGTCGTTAGAAGCGCCTCGGCGAGGGCTAGCTAAATATGTAATAAACTAAGGTAGGTGTAATATAAAAATTAAAGTTATGGTCCAAAAACTAGTTTTTCATTTCAACATTTTTTCAAGCTATCCGCACGTGAGTGGTGTCGTTAGAAGCGCCTCGGCGAGGGCTAGCTAAATATGTAATAAACTAAGGTAGGTGTAATATAAAAATTAAAGTTATGGTCCAAAAACTAGTTTTTCATTTCAACATTTTTTCGAGCTATCCGCACGTGAGTGGTGTCGTTAGAAGCGCCTCGGCGAGGGCTAGCTAAATATGTAATAAACTAAGGTAGGTGTAATATAAAAATTAAAGTTATGGTCCAAAAACTAGTTTTTCATTTCAACATTTTTTCGAGCTATCCGCACGTGAGTGGTGTCGTTAGAAGCGCCTCGGCGAGGGCTAGCTAAATATGTAATAAACTAAGGTAGGTGTAATATAAAAATTAAAGTTATGGTCCAAAAACTAGTTTTTCATTTCAACATTTTTTCGAGCTATCCGCACGTGAGTGGTGTCGTTAGAAGCGCCTCGGCAAGGGCTAGCTAAATATGTAATAAACTAAGGTAGGTGTAATATAAAAATTAAAGTTATGGTCCAAAAAACTAGTTTTTCATTTCAACATTTTTTCGAGCTATCCGCACGTGAGTGGTGTCGTTAGAAGCGCCTCGGCGAGGGCTACGTAAATATGTAATAAACTAAGGTAGGTGTAATATAAAAATTAAAGTTATGGTCCAAAAACTAGTTTTTCATTTCAACATTTTTTCGAGCTATCCGCACGTGAGTGGTGTCGTTAGAAGCGCCTCGGCGAGGGCTAGCTAAATATGTAATAAACTAAGGTAGGTGTAATATAAAAATTAAAGTTATGGTCCAAAAACTAGTTTTTCATTTCAACATTTTTTCGAGCTATCCGCACGTGAGTGGTGTCGTTAGAAGCGCCTCGGCGAGGGCTAGCTAAATATGTAATAAACTAAGGTAGGTATAATATAAAAATTAAAGTTATGGTCCAAAAACTAGTTTTTCATTTCAACATTTTTTCGAGCTATCCGCACGTGAGTGGTGTCGTTAGAAGCGCCTCGGCGAGGGCTAGCTAAATATGTAATAAACTAAGGTAGGTGTAATATAAAAATTAAAGTTATGGTCCAAAAACTAGTTTTTCATTTCAACATTTTTTCGAGCTATCCGCACGTGAGTGGTGTCGTTAGAAGCGCCTCGGCGAGGGCTAGCTAAATATGTAATAAACTAAGGTAGGTGTAATATAAAAATTAAAGTTATGGTCCAAAAACTAGTTTTTCATTTCAACATTTTTTCGAGCTATCCGCACGTGAGTGGTGTCGTTAGAAGCGCCTCGGCGAGGGCTAGCTAAATATGTAATAAACTAAGGTAGGTGTAATATAAAAATTAAAGTTATGGTCCAAAAACTAGTTTTTCATTTCAACATTTTTTCGAGCTATCCGCACGTGAGTGGTGTCGTTAGAAGCGCCTCGGCGAGGGCTAGCTAAATATGTAATAAACTAAGGTAGGTATAATATAAAAATTAAAGTTATGGTCCAAAAACTAGTTTTTCATTTCAACATTTTTTCGAGCTATCCGCACGTGAGTGGTGTCGTTAGAAGCGCCTCGGCGAGGGCTAGCTAAATATGTAATAAACTAAGGTAGGTGTAATATAAAAATTAAAGTTATGGTCCAAAAACTAGTTTTTCATTTCAACATTTTTTCGAGCTATCCGCACGTGAGTGGTGTCGTTAGAAGCGCCTCGGCGAGGGCTAGCTAAATATGTAATAAACTAAGGTAGGTGTAATATAAAAATTAAAGTTATGGTCCAAAAACTAGTTTTTCATTTCAACATTTTTTCGAGCTATCCGCACGTGAGTGGTGTCGTTAGAAGCGCCTCGGCGAGGGCTAGCTAAATATGTAATAAACTAAGGTAGGTATAATATAAAAATTAAAGTTATGGTCCAAAAACTAGTTTTTCATTTCAACATTTTTTCGAGCTATCCGCACGTGAGTGTTGTCGTTAGAAGCGCCTCGGCGAGGGCTAGCTAAATATGTAATAAACTAAGGTAGGTGTAATATAAAAATTAAAGTTATGGTCCAAAAACTAGTTTTTCATTTCAACATTTTTTCGAGCTATCCGCACGTGAGTGGTGTCGTTAGAAGCGCCTCGGCGAGGGCTAGCTAAATATGTAATAAACTAAGGTAGGTGTAATATAAAAATTAAAGTTATGGTCCAAAAACTAGTTTTTCATTTCAACATTTTTTCAAGCTATCCGCACGTGAGTGGTGTCGTTAGAAGCGCCTCGGCGAGGGCTAGCTAAATATGTAATAAACTAAGGTAGGTGTAATATAAAAATTAAAGTTATGGTCCAAAAACTAGTTTTTCATTTCAACATTTTTTCGAGCTATCCGCACGTGAGTGGTGTCGTTAGAAGCGCCTCGGCGAGGGCTAGCTAAATATGTAATAAACTAAGGTAGGTGTAATATAAAAATTAAAGTTATGGTCCAAAAACTAGTTTTTCATTTCAACATTTTTTCGAGCTATCCGCACGTGAGTGGTGTCGTTAGAAGCGCCTCGGCAAGGGCTAGCTAAATATGTAATAAACTAAGGTAGGTGTAATATAAAAATTAAAGTTATGGTCCAAAAACTAGTTTTTCATTTCAACATTTTTTCGAGCTATCCGCACGTGAGTGGTGTCGTTAGAAGCGCCTCGGCGAGGGCAAGCTAAATATGTAATAAACTAAGGTAGGTGTAATATAAAAATTAAAGTTATGGTCCAAAAACTAGTTTTTCATTTCAACATTTTTTCGAGCTATCCGCACGTGAGTGGTGTCGTTAGAAGCGCCTCGGCGAGGGCTAGCTAAATATGTAATAAACTAAGGTAGGTGTAATATAAAAATTAAAGTTATGGTCCAAAAACTAGTTTTTCATTTCAACATTTTTTCGAGCTATCCGCACGTGAGTGGTGTCGTTAGAAGCGCCTCGGCGAGGGCTAGCTAAATATGTAATAAACTAAGGTAGGTATAATATAAAAATTAACGTTATGGTCCAAAAACTAGTTTTTCATTTCAACATTTTTTCGAGCTATCCGCACGTGAGTGGTGTCGTTAGAAGCGCCTCGGCGAGGGCTAGCTAAATATGTAATAAACTAAGGTAGGTGTAATATAAAAATTAAAGTTATGGTCCAAAAACTAGTTTTTCATTTCAACATTTTTTCGAGCTATCCGCACGTGAGTGGTGTCGTTAGAAGCGCCTCGGCGAGGGCTAGCTAAATATGTAATAAACTAAGGTAGGTGTAATATAAAAATTAAAGTTATGGTCCAAAAACTAGTTTTTCATTTCAACATTTTTTCGAGCTATCCGCACGTGAGTGGTGTCGTTAGAAGCGCCTCGGCGAGGGCTAGCTAAATATGTAATAAACTAAGGTAGGTATAATATAAAAATTAAAGTTATGGTCCAAAAACTAGTTTTTCATTTCAACATTTTTTCGAGCTATCCGCACGTGAGTGGTGTCGTTAGAAGCGCCTCGGCGAGGGCTAGCTAAATATGTAATAAACTAAGGTAGGTGTAATATAAAAATTAAAGTTATGGTCCAAAAACTAGTTTTTCATTTCAACATTTTTTCGAGCTATCCGCACGTGAGTGGTGTCGTTAGAAGCGCCTCGGCGAGGGCTAGCTAAATATGTAATAAACTAAGGTAGGTGTAATATAAAAATTAAAGTTATGGTCCAAAAACTAGTTTTTCATTTCAACATTTTTTCGAGCTATCCGCACGTGAGTGGTGTCGTTAGAAGCGCCTCGGCGAGGGCTAGCTAAATATGTAATAAACTAAGGTAGGTATAATATAAAAATTAAAGTTATGGTCCAAAAACTAGTTTTTCATTTCAACATTTTTTCGAGCTATCCGCACGTGAGTGTTGTCGTTAGAAGCGCCTCGGCGAGGGCTAGCTAAATATGTAATAAACTAAGGTAGGTGTAATATAAAAATTAAAGTTATGGTCCAAAAACTAGTTTTTCATTTCAACATTTTTTCGAGCTATCCGCACGTGAGTGGTGTCGTTAGAAGCGCCTCGGCGAGGGCTAGCTAAATATGTAATAAACTAAGGTAGGTGTAATATAAAAATTAAAGTTATGGTCCAAAAACTAGTTTTTCATTTCAACATTTTTTTCAAGCTATCCGCACGTGAGTGGTGTCGTTAGAAGCGCCTCGGCGAGGGCTAGCTAAATATGTAATAAACTAAGGTAGGTGTAATATAAAAATTAAAGTTATGGTCCAAAAACTAGTTTTTCATTTCAACATTTTTTCGAGCTATCCGCACGTGAGTGGTGTCGTTAGAAGCGCCTCGGCGAGGGCTAGCTAAATATGTAATAAACTAAGGTAGGTGTAATATAAAAATTAAAGTTATGGTCCAAAAACTAGTTTTTCATTTCAACATTTTTTCGAGCTATCCGCACGTGAGTGGTGTCGTTAGAAGCGCCTCGGCAAGGGCTAGCTAAATATGTAATAAACTAAGGTAGGTGTAATATAAAAATTAAAGTTATGGTCCAAAAACTAGTTTTTCATTTCAACATTTTTTCGAGCTATCCGCACGTGAGTGGTGTCGTTAGAAGCGCCTCGGCGAGGGCAAGCTAAATATGTAATAAACTAAGGTAGGTGTAATATAAAAATTAAAGTTATGGTCCAAAAACTAGTTTTTCATTTCAACATTTTTTCGAGCTATCCGCACGTGAGTGGTGTCGTTAGAAGCGCCTCGGCGAGGGCTAGCTAAATATGTAATAAACTAAGGTAGGTGTAATATAAAAATTAAAGTTATGGTCCAAAAACTAGTTTTTCATTTCAACATTTTTTCGAGCTATCCGCACGTGAGTGGTGTCGTTAGAAGCGCCTCGGCGAGGGCTAGCTAAATATGTAATAAACTAAGGTAGGTATAATATAAAAATTAAAGTTATGGTCCAAAAACTAGTTTTTCATTTCAACATTTTTTCGAGCTATCCGCACGTGAGTGGTGTCGTTAGAAGCGCCTCGGCGAGGGCTAGCTAAATATGTAATAAACTAAGGTAGGTGTAATATAAAAATTAAAGTTATGGTCCAAAAACTAGTTTTTCATTTCAACATTTTTTCGAGCTATCCGCACGTGAGTGGTGTCGTTAGAAGCGCCTCGGCGAGGGCTAGCTAAATATGTAATAAACTAAGGTAGGTGTAATATAAAAATTAAAGTTATGGTCCAAAAACTAGTTTTTCATTTCAACATTTTTTCGAGCTATCCGCACGTGAGTGGTGTCGTTAGAAGCGCCTCGGCGAGGGCTAGCTAAATATGTAATAAACTAAGGTAGGTGTAATATAAAAATTAAAGTTATGGTCCAAAAACTAGTTTTTCATTTCAACATTTTTTCGAGCTATCCGCACGTGAGTGGTGTCGTTAGAAGCGCCTCGGCGAGGGCTAGCTAAATATGTAATAAACTAAGGTAGGTGTAATATAAAAATTAAAGTTATGGTCCAAAAACTAGTTTTTCATTTCAACATTTTTTCGAGCTATCCGCACGTGAGTGGTGTCGTTAGAAGCGCCTCGGCGAGGGCTAGCTAAATATGTAATAAACTAAGGTAGGTATAATATAAAAATTAAAGTTATGGTCCAAAAACTAGTTTTTCATTTCAACATTTTTTCGAGCTATCCGTACGTGAGTGGTGTCGTTAGAAGCGCCTCGGCGAGGGCTAGCTAAATATGTAATAAACTAAGGTAGGTGTAATATAAAAATTAAAGTTATGGTCCAAAAACTAGTTTTTCATTTCAACATTTTTTCGAGCTATCCGCACGTGAGTGGTGTCGTTAGAAGCGCCTCGGCGAGGGCTAGCTAAATATGTAATAAACTAAGGTAGGTGTAATATAAAAATTAAAGTTATGGTCCAAAAACTAGTTTTTCATTTCAACATTTTTTCGAGCTATCCGCACGTGAGTGGTGTCGTTAGAAGCGCCTCGGCGAGGGCTAGCTAAATATGTAATAAACTAAGGTAGGTGTAATATAAAAATTAAAGTTATGGTCCAAAAACTAGTTTTTCATTTCAACATTTTTTCGAGCTATCCGCACGTGAGTGGTGTCGTTAGAAGCGCCTCGGCAAGGGCTAGCTAAATATGTAATAAACTAAGGTAGGTGTAATATAAAAATTAAAGTTATGGTCCAAAAACTAGTTTTTCATTTCAACATTTTTCGAGCTATCCGCACGTGAGGTGTGTCGTTAGAAGCGCCTCGGCGAGGGCAAGCTAAATATGTAATAAACTAAGGTAGGTGTAATATAAAAATTAAAGTTATGGTCCAAAAACTAGTTTTTCATTTCAACATTTTTTTGAGCTATCCGCACGTGAGTGGTGTCGTTAGAAGCGCCTCGACGAGGGCTAGCTAAATATGTAATAAACTAAGGTAGGTGTAATATAAAATTAAAGTTATGGTCCAAAAACTAGTTTTTCATTTCAACATTTTTTCGAGCTATCCGCACGTGAGTGGTGTCGTTAGAAGCGCCTCGGCGAGGGCAAGCTAAATATGTAATAAACTAAGGTAGGTGAAATATAAAAATTAAAGTTATGGTCCAAAAACTAGTTTTTCATTTCAACATTTTTTCGAGCTATCCGCACGTGAGTGGTGTCGTTAGAAGCGCCTCGGCGAGGGCTAGCTAAATATGTAATAAACTAAGGTAGGTGTAATATAAAAATTAAAGTTATGGTCCAAAAACTAGTTTTTCATTTCAACATTTTTTCAAGCTATCCGCACGTGAGTGGTGTCGTTAGAAGCGCCTCGGCGAGGGCTAGCTAAATATGTAATAAACTAAGGTAGGTGTAATATAAAAATTAAAGTTATGGTCCAAAAACTAGTTTTTCATTTCAACATTTTTTCGAGCTATCCGCACGTGAGTGGTGTCGTTAGAAGCGCCTCGGCGAGGGCTAGCTAAATATGTAATAAACTAAGGTAGGTGTAATATAAAAATTAAAGTTATGGTCCAAAAACTAGTTTTTCATTTCAACATTTTTTCGAGCTATCCGCACGTGAGTGGTGTCGTTAGAAGCGCCTCGGCAAGGGCTAGCTAAATATGTAATAAACTAAGGTAGGTGTAATATAAAAATTAAAGTTATGGTCCAAAAACTAGTTTTTCATTTCAACATTTTTTCGAGCTATCCGCACGTGAGTGGTGTCGTTAGAAGCGCCTCGGCGAGGGCAAGCTAAATATGTAATAAACTAAGGTAGGTGTAATATAAAAATTAAAGTTATGGTCCAAAAACTAGTTTTTCATTTCAACATTTTTTCGAGCTATCCGCACGTGAGTGGTGTCGTTAGAAGCGCCTCGGCGAGGGCAAGCTAAATATGTAATAAACTAAGGTAGGTGTAATATAAAAATTAAAGTTATGGTCCAAAAACTAGTTTTTCATTTCAACATTTTTTCGAGCTATCCGCACGTGAGTGGTGTCGTTAGAAGCGCCTCGGCGAGGGCTAGCTAAATATGTAATAAACTAAGGTAGGTGTAATATAAAAATTAAAGTTATGGTCCAAAAACTAGTTTTTCATTTCAACATTTTTTCAAGCTATCCGCACGTGAGTGGTGTCGTTAGAAGCGCCTCGGCGAGGGCTAGCTAAATATGTAATAAACTAAGGTAGGTGTAATATAAAAATTAAAGTTATGGTCCAAAAACTAGTTTTTCATTTCAACATTTTTTCGAGCTATCCGCACGTGAGTGGTGTCGTTAGAAGCGCCTCGGCGAGGGCTAGCTAAATATGTAATAAACTAAGGTAGGTGTAATATAAAAATTAAAGTTATGGTCCAAAAACTAGTTTTTCATTTCAACATTTTTTCGAGCTATCCGCACGTGAGTGGTGTCGTTAGAAGCGCCTCGGCGAGGGCAAGCTAAATATGTAATAAACTAAGGTAGGTGTAATATAAAAATTAAAGTTATGGTCCAAAAACTAGTTTTTCATTTCAACATTTTTTCGAGCTATCCGCACGTGAGTGGTGTCGTTAGAAGCGCCTCGGCGAGGGCTAGCTAAATATGTAATAAACTAAGGTAGGTGTAATATAAAAATTAAAGTTATGGTCCAAAAACTAGTTTTTCATTTCAACATTTTTTCGAGCTATCCGCACGTGAGTGGTGTCGTTAGAAGCGCCTCGGCGAGGGCTAGCTAAATATGTAATAAACTAAGGTAGGTGTAATATAAAAATTAAAGTTATGGTCCAAAAACTAGTTTTTCATTTCAACATTTTTTCGAGCTATCCGCACGTGAGTGGTGTCGTTAGAAGCGCCTCGGCGAGGGCTAGCTAAATATGTAATAAACTAAGGTAGGTGTAATATAAAAATTAAAGTTATGGTCCAAAAACTAGTTTTTCATTTCAACATTTTTTCGAGCTATCTGCACGTGAGTGGTGTCGTTAGAAGCGCCTCGGCGAGGGCTAGCTAAATATGTAATAAACTAAGGTAGGTGTAATATAAAAATTAAAGTTATGGTCCAAAAACTAGTTTTTCATTTCAACATTTTTTCGAGCTATCCGCACGTGAGTGGTGTCGTTAGAAGCGCCTCGGCGAGGGCTAGCTAAATATGTAATAAACTAAGGTAGGTGTAATATAAAAATTAAAGTTATGGTCCAAAAACTAGTTTTTCATTTCAACATTTTTTCGAGCTATCCGCACGTGAGTGGTGTCGTTAGAAGCGCCTCGGCGAGGGCTAGCTAAATATGTAATAAACTAAGGTAGGTGTAATATAAAAATTAAAGTTATGGTCCAAAAACTAGTTTTTCATTTCAACATTTTTTCGAGCTATCCGCACGTGAGTGGTGTCGTTAGAAGCGCCTCGGCAAGGGCTAGCTAAATATGTAATAAACTAAGGTAGGTGTAATATAAAAATTAAAGTTATGGTCCAAAAACTAGTTTTTCATTTCAACATTTTTTCGAGCTATCCGCACGTGAGTGGTGTCGTTAGAAGCGCCTCGGCGAGGGCAAGCTAAATATGTAATAAACTAAGGTAGGTGTAATATAAAAATTAAAGTTATGGTCCAAAAACTAGTTTTTCATTTCAACATTTTTTCGAGCTATCCGCACGTGAGTGGTGTCGTTAGAAGCGCCTCGGCGAGGGCTAGCTAAATATGTAATAAACTAAGGTAGGTGTAATATAAAAATTAAAGTTATGGTCCAAAAACTAGTTTTTCATTTCAACATTTTTTCGAGCTATCCGCACGTGAGTGGTGTCGTTAGAAGCGCCTCGGCGAGGGCAAGCTAAATATGTAATAAACTAAGGTAGGTGTAATATAAAAATTAAAGTTATGGTCCAAAAACTAGTTTTTCATTTCAACATTTTTTCGAGCTATCCGCACGTGAGTGGTGTCGTTAGAAGCGCCTCGGCGAGGGCAAGCTAAATATGTAATAAACTAAGGTAGGTGTAATATAAAAATTAAAGTTATGGTCCAAAAACTAGTTTTTCATTTCAACATTTTTTCAAGCTATCCGCACGTGAGTGGTGTCGTTAGAAGCGCCTCGGCGAGGGCTAGCTAAATATGTAATAAACTAAGGTAGGTGTAATATAAAAATTAAAGTTGTGGTCCAAAAACTAGTTTTTCATTTCAACATTTTTTCGAGCTATCCGCACGTGAGTGGTGTCGTTAGAAGCGCCTCGGCGAGGGCTAGCTAAATATGTAATAAACTAAGGTAGGTGTAATATAAAAATTAAAGTTATGGTCCAAAAACTAGTTTTTCATTTCAACATTTTTTCGAGCTATCCGCACGTGAGTGGTGTCGTTAGAAGCGCCTCGGCGAGGGCTAGCTAAATATGTAATAAACTAAGGTAGGTGTAATATAAAAATTAAAGTTATGGTCCAAAAACTAGTTTTTCATTTCAACATTTTTTCGAGCTATCCGCACGTGAGTGGTGTCGTTAGAAGCGCCTCGGCAAGGGCTAGCTAAATATGTAATAAACTAAGGTAGGTGTAATATAAAAATTAAAGTTATGGTCCAAAAACTAGTTTTTCATTTCAACATTTTTTCGAGCTATCCGCACGTGAGTGGTGTCGTTAGAAGCGCCTCGGCGAGGGCTAGCTAAATATGTAATAAACTAAGGTAGGTGTAATATAAAAATTAAAGTTATGGTCCAAAAACTAGTTTTTCATTTCAACATTTTTTCGAGCTATCCGCACGTGAGTGGTGTCGTTAGAAGCGCCTCGGCGAGGGCTAGCTAAATATGTAATAAACTAAGGTAGGTATAATATAAAAATTAAAGTTATGGTCCAAAAATTAGTTTTTCATTTCAACATTTTTTCGAGCTATCCGCACGTGAGTGGTGTCGTTAGAAGCGCCTCGGCGAGGGCTAGCTAAATATGTAATAAACTAAGGTAGGTGTAATATAAAAATTAAAGTTATGGTCCAAAAACTAGTTTTTCATTTCAACATTTTTTCGAGCTATCCGCACGTGAGTGGTGTCGTTAGAAGCGCCTCGGCGAGGGCTAGCTAAATATGTAATAAACTAAGGTAGGTGTAATATAAAAATTAAAGTTATGGTCCAAAAACTAGTTTTTCATTTCAACATTTTTTCGAGCTATCCGCACGTGAGTGGTGTCGTTAGAAGCGCCTCGGCGAGGGCTAGCTAAATATGTAATAAACTAAGGTAGGTGTAATATAAAAATTAAAGTTATGGTCCAAAAACTAGTTTTTCATTTCAACATTTTTTCGAGCTATCCGCACGTGAGTGGTGTCGTTAGAAGCGCCTCGGCGAGGGCTAGCTAAATATGTAATAAACTAAGGTAGGTGTAATATAAAAATTAAAGTTATGGTCCAAAAACTAGTTTTTCATTTCAACATTTTTTCGAGCTATCCGCACGTGAGTGGTGTCGTTAGAAGCGCCTCGGCGAGGGCTAGCTAAATATGTAATAAACTAAGGTAGGTATAATATAAAAATTAAAGTTATGGTCCAAAAACTAGTTTTTCATTTCAACATTTTTTCGAGCTATCCGCACGTGAGTGGTGTCGTTAGAAGCGCCTCGGCGAGGGCTAGCTAAATATGTAATAAACTAAGGTAGGTGTAATATAAAAATTAAAGTTATGGTCCAAAAACTAGTTTTTCATTTCAACATTTTTTCGAGCTATCCGCACGTGAGTGGTGTCGTTAGAAGCGCCTCGGCGAGGGCTAGCTAAATATGTAATAAACTAAGGTAGGTGTAATATAAAAATTAAAGTTATGGTCCAAAAACTAGTTTTTCATTTCAACATTTTTTCGAGCTATCCGCACGTGAGTGGTGTCGTTAGAAGCGCCTCGGCGAGGGCTAGCTAAATATGTAATAAACTAAGGTAGGTGTAATATAAAAATTAAAGTTATGGTCCAAAAACTAGTTTTTCATTTCAACATTTTTTCGAGCTATCCGCACGTGAGTGGTGTCGTTAGAAGCGCCTCGGCGAGGGCTACGTAAATATGTAATAAACTAAGGTAGGTGTAATATAAAAATTAAAGTTATGGTCCAAAAACTAGTTTTTCATTTCAACATTTTTTCGAGCTATCCGCACGTGAGTGGTGTCGTTAGAAGCGCCTCGGCGAGGGCTACGAAAATATGTAATAAACTAAGGTAGGTGTAATATAAAAATTAAAGTTATGGTCCAAAAACTAGTTTTTCATTTCAACATTTTTTCGAGCTATCCGCACGTGAGTGGTGTCGTTAGAAGCGCCTCGGCGAGGGCTACGTAAATATGTAATAAACTAAGGTAGGTGTAATATAAAAATTAAAGTTATGGTCCAAAAACTAGTTTTTCATTTCGTCATTTTTTCGAGCTATCCGCACGTGAGTGGTGTCGTTAGAAGCGCCTCGGCGAGGGCTACGTAAATATGTAATAAACTAAGGTAGGTGTAATATAAAAATTAAAGTTATGGTCCAAAAACTAGTTTTTCATTTCAACATTTTTTCGAGCTATCCGCACGTGAGTGGTGTCGTTAGAAGCGCCTCGGCGAGGGCTACGTAAATATGTAATAAACTAAGCTAGGTGTAATATAAAAATTAAAGTTATGGCCCAAAAACTAGTTTTTCATTTCAACATTTTTTCGAGCTATCCGCACGTGAGTGGTGTCGTTAGAAGCGCCTCGGCGAGGGCTACGTAAATATGTAATAAACTAAGGTAGGTGTAATATAAAAATTAAAGTTATGGTCCAAAAACTAGTTTTTCATTTCAACATTTTTTCGAGCTATCCGCACGTGAGTGGTGTCGTTAGAAGCGCCTCGGCGAGGGCTACGTAAATATGTAATAAACTAAGGTAGGTGTAATATAAAAATTAAAGTTATGGTCCAAAAACTAGTTTTTCATTTCAACATTTTTTCGAGCTATCCGCACGTGAGTGGTGTCGTTAGAAGCGCCTCGGCGAGGGCTACGTAAATATGTAATAAACTAAGGTAGGTGTAATATAAAAATTAAAGTTATGGTCCAAAAACTAGTTTTTCATTTCAACATTTTTTCGAGCTATCCGCACGTGAGTGGTGTCGTTAGAAGCGCCTCGGCGAGGGCTACGTAAATATGTAATAAACTAAGGTAGGTGTAATATAAAAATTAAAGTTATGGTCCAAAAACTAGTTTTTCATTTCAACATTTTTTCGAGCTATCCGCACGTGAGTGGTGTCGTTAGAAGCGCCTCGGCGAGGGCTACGTAAATATGTAATAAACTAAGGTAGGTGTAATATAAAAATTAAAGTTATGGTCCAAAAACTAGTTTTTCATTTCAACATTTTTTCGAGCTATCCGCACGTGAGTGGTGTCGTTAGAAGCGCCTCGGCGAGGGCTACGTAAATATGTAATAAACTAAGGTAGGTGTAATATAAAAATTAAAGTTATGGTCCAAAAACTAGTTTTTCATTTCAACATTTTTTCAAGCTATCCGCACGTGAGTGGTGTCGTTAGAAGCGCCTCGGCGAGGGCTACGTAAATATGTAATAAACTAAGGTAGGTGTAATATAAAAATTAAAGTTATGGTCCAAAAACTAGTTTTTCATTTCAACATTTTTTCGAGCTATCCGCACGTGAGTGGTGTCGTTAGAAGCGCCTCGGCGAGGGCTACGTAAATATGTAATAAACTAAGGTAGGTGTAATATAAAAATTAAAGTTATGGTCCAAAAACTAGTTTTTCATTTCAACATTTTTTCGAGCTATCCGCACGTGAGTGGTGTCGTTAGAAGCGCCTCGGCGAGGGCTACGTAAATATGTAATAAACTAAGGTAGGTGTAATATAAAAATTAAAGTTATGGTCCAAAAACTAGTTTTTCATTTCAACATTTTTTCGAGCTATCCGCACGTGAGTGGTGTCGTTAGAAGCGCCTCGGCGAGGGCTACGTAAATATGTAATAAACTAAGGTAGGTGTAATATAAAAATTAAAGTTATGGTCCAAAAACTAGTTTTTCATTTCAACATTTTTTCAAGCTATCCGCACGTGAGTGGTGTCGTTAGAAGCGCCTCGGCGAGGGCTACGTAAATATGTAATAAACTAAGGTAGGTGTAATATAAAAATTAAAGTTATGGTCCAAAAACTAGTTTTTCATTTCAACATTTTTTCGAGCTATCCGCACGTGAGTGGTGTCGTTAGAAGCGCCTCGGCGAGGGCTACGTAAATATGTAATAAACTAAGGTAGGTGTAATATAAAAATTAAAGTTATGGTCCAAAAACTAGTTTTTCATTTCAACATTTTTTCGAGCTATCCGCACGTGAGTGGTGTCGTTAGAAGCGCCTCGGCGAGGGCTACGTAAATATGTAATAAACTAAGGTAGGTGTAATATAAAAATTAAAGTTATGGTCCAAAAACTAGTTTTTCATTTCAACATTTTTTCGAGCTATCCGCACGTGAGTGGTGTCGTTAGAAGCGCCTCGGCGAGGGCTACGTAAATATGTAATAAACTAAGGTAGGTGTAATATAAAAATTAAAGTTATGGTCCAAAAACTAGTTTTTCATTTCAACATTTTTTCGAGCTATCCGCACGTGAGTGGTGTCGTTAGAAGCGCCTCGGCGAGGGCTACGTAAATATGTAATAAACTAAGGTAGGTGTAATATAAAAATTAAAGTTATGGTCCAAAAACTAGTTTTTCATTTCAACATTTTTTCGAGCTATCCGCACGTGAGTGGTGTCGTTAGAAGCGCCTCGGCGAGGGCTACGTAAATATGTAATAAACTAAGGTAGGTGTAATATAAAAATTAAAGTTATGGTCCAAAAACTAGTTTTTCATTTCAACATTTTTTCGAGCTATCCGCACGTGAGTGGTGTCGTTAGAAGCGCCTCGGCGAGGGCTACGTAAATATGTAATAAACTAAGGTAGGTGTAATATAAAAATTAAAGTTATGGTCCAAAAACTAGTTTTTCATTTCAACATTTTTTCGAGCTATCCGCACGTGAGTGGTGTCGTTAGAAGCGCCTCGGCGAGGGCTACGTAAATATGTAATAAACTAAGGTAGGTGTAATATAAAAATTAAAGTTATGGTCCAAAAACTAGTTTTTCATTTCAACATTTTTTCGAGCTATCCGCACGTGAGTGGTGTCGTTAGAAGCGCCTCGGCGAGGGCTACGTAAATATGTAATAAACTAAGGTAGGTGTAATATAAAAATTAAAGTTATGGTCCAAAAACTAGTTTTTCATTTCAACATTTTTTCGAGCTATCCGCACGTGAGTGGTGTCGTTAGAAGCGCCTCGGCGAGGGCTACGTAAATATGTAATAAACTAAGGTAGGTGTAATATAAAAATTAAAGTTATGGTCCAAAAACTAGTTTTTCATTTCAACATTTTTTCGAGCTATCCGCACGTGAGTGGTGTCGTTAGAAGCGCCTCGGCGAGGGCTACGTAAATATGTAATAAACTAAGGTAGGTGTAATATAAAAATTAAAGTTATGGTCCAAAAACTAGTTTTTCATTTCAACATTTTTTCGAGCTATCCGCACGTGAGTGGTGTCGTTAGAAGCGCCTCGGCGAGGGCTACGTAAATATGTAATAAACTAAGGTAGGTGTAATATAAAAATTAAAGTTATGGTCCAAAAACTAGTTTTTCATTTCAACATTTTTTCGAGCTATCCGCACGTGAGTGGTGTCGTTAGAAGCGCCTCGGCGAGGGCTACGTAAATATGTAATAAACTAAGGTAGGTGTAATATAAAAATTAAAGTTATGGTCCAAAAACTAGTTTTTCATTTCAACATTTTTTCGAGCTATCCGCACGTGAGTGGTGTCGTTAGAAGCGCCTCGGCGAGGGCTACGTAAATATGTAATAAACTAAGGTAGGTGTAATATAAAAATTAAAGTTATGGTCCAAAAACTAGTTTTTCATTTCAACATTTTTTCGAGCTATCCGCACGTGAGTGGTGTCGTTAGAAGCGCCTCGGCGAGGGCTACGTAAATATGTAATAAACTAAGGTAGGTGTAATATAAAAATTAAAGTTATGGTCCAAAAACTAGTTTTTCATTTCAACATTTTTTCGAGCTATCCGCACGTGAGTGGTGTCGTTAGAAGCGCCTCGGCGAGGGCTACGTAAATATGTAATAAACTAAGGTAGGTGTAATATAAAAATTAAAGTTATGGTCCAAAAACTAGTTTTTCATTTCAACATTTTTTCGAGCTATCCGCACGTGAGTGGTGTCGTTAGAAGCGCCTCGGCGAGGGCTACGTAAATATGTAATAAACTAAGGTAGGTGTAATATAAAAATTAAAGTTATGGTCCAAAAACTAGTTTTTCATTTCAACATTTTTTCGAGCTATCCGCACGTGAGTGGTGTCGTTAGAAGCGCCTCGGCGAGGGCTACGTAAATATGTAATAAACTAAGGTAGGTGTAATATAAAAATTAAAGTTATGGTCCAAAAACTAGTTTTTCATTTCAACATTTTTTCGAGCTATCCGCACGTGAGTGGTGTCGTTAGAAGCGCCTCGGCGAGGGCTACGTAAATATGTAATAAACTAAGGTAGGTGTAATATAAAAATTAAAGTTATGGTCCAAAAACTAGTTTTTCATTTCAACATTTTTTCGAGCTATCCGCACGTGAGTGGTGTCGTTAGAAGCGCCTCGGCGAGGGCTACGTAAATATGTAATAAACTAAGGTAGGTGTAATATAAAAATTAAAGTTATGGTCCAAAAACTAGTTTTTCATTTCAACATTTTTTCGAGCTATCCGCACGTGAGTGGTGTCGTTAGAAGCGCCTCGGCGAGGGCTACGTAAATATGTAATAAACTAAGGTAGGTGTAATATAAAAATTAAAGTTATGGTCCAAAAACTAGTTTTTCATTTCAACATTTTTTCGAGCTATCCGCACGTGAGTGGTGTCGTTAGAAGCGCCTCGGCGAGGGCTACGTAAATATGTAATAAACTAAGGTAGGTGTAATATAAAAATTAAAGTTATGGTCCAAAAACTAGTTTTTCATTTCAACATTTTTTCGAGCTATCCGCACGTGAGTGGTGTCGTTAGAAGCGCCTCGGCGAGGGCTACGTAAATATGTAATAAACTAAGGTAGGTGTAATATAAAAATTAAAGTTATGGTCCAAAAACTAGTTTTTCATTTCAACATTTTTTCGAGCTATCCGCACGTGAGTGGTGTCGTTAGAAGCGCCTCGGCGAGGGCTACGTAAATATGTAATAAACTAAGGTAGGTGTAATATAAAAATTAAAGTTATGGTCCAAAAACTAGTTTTTCATTTCAACATTTTTTCGAGCTATCCGCACGTGAGTGGTGTCGTTAGAAGCGCCTCGGCGAGGGCTACGTAAATATGTAATAAACTAAGGTAGGTGTAATATAAAAATTAAAGTTATGGTCCAAAAACTAGTTTTTCATTTCAACATTTTTTCGAGCTATCCGCACGTGAGTGGTGTCGTTAGAAGCGCCTCGGCGAGGGCTACGTAAATATGTAATAAACTAAGGTAGGTGTAATATAAAAATTAAAGTTATGGTCCAAAAACTAGTTTTTCATTTCAACATTTTTTCGAGCTATCCGCACGTGAGTGGTGTCGTTAGAAGCGCCTCGGCGAGGGCTACGTAAATATGTAATAAACTAAGGTAGGTGTAATATAAAAATTAAAGTTATGGTCCAAAAACTAGTTTTTCATTTCAACATTTTTTCGAGCTATCCGCACGTGAGTGGTGTCGTTAGAAGCGCCTCGGCGAGGGCTACGTAAATATGTAATAAACTAAGGTAGGTGTAATATAAAAATTAAAGTTATGGTCCAAAAACTAGTTTTTCATTTCAACATTTTTTCGAGCTATCCGCACGTGAGTGGTGTCGTTAGAAGCGCCTCGGCGAGGGCTACGTAAATATGTAATAAACTAAGGTAGGTGTAATATAAAAATTAAAGTTATGGTCCAAAAACTAGTTTTTCATTTCAACATTTTTTCGAGCTATCCGCACGTGAGTGGTGTCGTTAGAAGCGCCTCGGCGAGGGCTACGTAAATATGTAATAAACTAAGGTAGGTGTAATATAAAAATTAAAGTTATGGTCCAAAAACTAGTTTTTCATTTCAACATTTTTTCGAGCTATCCGCACGTGAGTGGTGTCGTTAGAAGCGCCTCGGCGAGGGCTACGTAAATATGTAATAAACTAAGGTAGGTGTAATATAAAAATTAAAGTTATGGTCCAAAAACTAGTTTTTCATTTCAACATTTTTTCGAGCTATCCGCACGTGAGTGGTGTCGTTAGAAGCGCCTCGGCGAGGGCTACGTAAATATGTAATAAACTAAGGTAGGTGTAATATAAAAATTAAAGTTATGGTCCAAAAACTAGTTTTTCATTTCAACATTTTTTCGAGCTATCCGCACGTGAGTGGTGTCGTTAGAAGCGCCTCGGCGAGGGCTACGTAAATATGTAATAAACTAAGGTAGGTGTAATATAAAAATTAAAGTTATGGTCCAAAAACTAGTTTTTCATTTCAACATTTTTTCGAGCTATCCGCACGTGAGTGGTGTCGTTAGAAGCGCCTCGGCGAGGGCTACGTAAATATGTAATAAACTAAGGTAGGTGTAATATAAAAATTAAAGTTATGGTCCAAAAACTAGTTTTTCATTTCAACATTTTTTCGAGCTATCCGCACGTGAGTGGTGTCGTTAGAAGCGCCTCGGCGAGGGCTACGTAAATATGTAATAAACTAAGGTAGGTGTAATATAAAAATTAAAGTTATGGTCCAAAAACTAGTTTTTCATTTCAACATTTTTTCGAGCTATCCGCACGTGAGTGGTGTCGTTAGAAGCGCCTCGGCGAGGGCTACGTAAATATGTAATAAACTAAGGTAGGTGTAATATAAAAATTAAAGTTATGGTCCAAAAACTAGTTTTTCATTTCAACATTTTTTCGAGCTATCCGCACGTGAGTGGTGTCGTTAGAAGCGCCTCGGCGAGGGCTACGTAAATATGTAATAAACTAAGGTAGGTGTAATATAAAAATTAAAGTTATGG
>FR997792.1:5865000-5945307 GCA_905475315.1 Autographa pulchrina | reverse complement strand
CCATCGAATAGGGGGCGGGGACTTCCCCAAGTCCCTCGCCCCCTGGACCCATTCATGGGGGGCGGAGAAGGGCGTTGTCCGCCCTTCCCCTGCGCCCGGTGCGTCTTCTGCGGCCGGGGAAGGGAGTCGAGATCTCCCTCTCCCGTTCCGCAGTCTCCTTCTGCGACATCACGTCCTCGCAGAAGGACACCACCGCGTCCCACGACTCTGCGCTACCGACCATACTCCGCACTACGGCCGGCAGCGACAGGTCGCCTCCTACTTCATTTGCGAGGACACGGCGCTGCTCCTCCCAAGCTACGCACTCGGCGAGCGTGTGTTGCGCCGTGTCCTCCCCGCAATGGACGCAGTGGTGGCACCGAGCGTCCGGCTCCCTGTCTATGCGACACAGGTACTTGCCGAAGCATCCATGCCCCGACAGCACCTGCGTCACCCTAAAACGACAGGGAGCCGTGCCTTCTCCCGAGCCAGTCGTTGAGTACCGGCCGGATCGCCTCGACGGTAGCGAGGCCGGCGGCAGGGCGCAAAAGCCTTTGCCGCCATTCCGCCCACCAAGACCTGACGGAGCTCTCCCCCGGCGCAGCTCGATCTGCCGCTGCACCGGCATCGAGCCCCGTGCCCGCTCTTCCTCGCGCCATCGGTACAATGACGCGAGTACTTTCGCCTCCAGGTCCCCAGGGCGGAGATCCGGCCAGGACACAAGCCGCCTCGTGGGAAATCGTGCGGTACCCGCGGACGACTCTGACGGCCATCGCCCTCTGCGGCCTGCGCAGAATGGCGAGAGTGCTGGCCGTCAGGTCGAGCGCCCATACAGGAGCCCCGTATAGGGCCATGGACCGCACGATTCCCACGTACAACCGCCTACAGGCGGCGCTCGGGCCCCCCATGTTGGGAAGCAACGTTGAAAGCGCGCCCGCCGCGCCCATGAGCTTGGGCGCTAGCCGCCGGAAGTGAGGCCCGAATTCCCAACGGCTGTCGAGCACCAATCCTAGGTACTTCATGGTGAACCCGACAGCTATCCGAGCCCCACCGACCACGATGTGTGATCCCGGCGCCGGCGCCCGCCGGGGGCCATGAAACACCATGGCCTCCGACTTGTTCAGGGCCACCTCCAGGCCCAGGCGCCGGATGCGGCTCACCACCTGTGACACCGCAGCCGTGGCTATCAACGTCGCTTCCCTGTGCGAGCTCCCCCGGGCAGTGACAAGCGTGTCGTCCGCATAACACGTCAAGTCTGCGCCCGACGGGAGCTCGCCTCTCAGCACCCAGTCGTAGCCGATGTTCCACAGGAGCGGTCCTAAGACCGATCCCTGTGGGACACCGCACGACATGAGGTGCTGACCAGCACCGTCACGTCCCCTGTAGGTGACGCATCTGTCCTCCAGATAAGCCCCTACTGTACGGCGGAGGTAGGGAGGCACGCGATGGTATACCAGCGCCTCCCGAATACAGCTCCAGGGTAGGGTGTTGAATGCGTTGGTGATGTCTAAAGACACCGCCAGCACCACCCCACCCCGGGACACCGTCTCCTCCGCCAGGGCCCTCACGCGCATGATGGCGTCTATGGTGGAGCGCCCCCGACGAAAACCAAACTGGTTGTCGTCCAGGTCCGGCCCCTCCCTGCACAAGTGGCTGACGAGGCGATCTGCGATAATTCGCTCGAACAGTTTGCCCGCCTCGTCGAGCAGCACTATGGGCCGATACGCGGACGGCGAGTCCGCGGGGCGCCCCTCCTTCCTGAGCAGGACCAGCCTCCCCTCCTTCCATACACTGGGAAACTGACCCCGCCCGAGACATGCCGTGAAGAGCCCCCTCAGCTGGGGCTCTAGCTCCTTCAGAGCCAAGACGAGAGCTCGGCCAGGAACTCCGTCGGGTCCGGGCGCTGTGCTCTTAGCCCGGAGCCGCGACACGGCCGCTCTCGTCTCTAACTGCGTCACCTCGGGGACATCGGTGCTCTCCTCTTCTGGAGAGTCTGTGGCTGAGGGCGAAGCCATCGCCGGGGGAACATGTCCCCCTCGCACAGGGAAGAGGGTCGATACTACCACCTCTAGCAGCCGGGGCCGCATGGTCTGCACCAGCGGGGGCGCCCAGGGGCGCAACTTGCCCCTTACCCAGCGGTAGGGGCGCCCCCACGGATCCCGATCCAGGGACCCCAGCAGCTCCTCCCTGGCACGCGACTTCGAGTCGCCGATGGCCAGCCACAGAGTCTCCTTGGACGCGCGGTACACCTCATACAGCGCGTCCTCCTCGGCGGAAAACCTAACCTAACCTAACCTAACCTAACCTAACCTAACCGAAAACACTTTTAGAAGAAATCTCGTACTACTGCGCTGTTTTCGCTTCTATCACCTTACCTTGGCTCCGTCCAACCCCTAGGCGCGTTTTATACCGTCTAGGTGCGAAATAATTACCTTTTATAACATAAAATAGTCCAAAATAACGTTTTTTTTTGATAAAATTAATTAAATTTCATTGTTTTGCGCTAATTCCTTGTACTGATTAGCGATTCAACTTTGCTCATTTGTCGGGGCCGGTGTCTAGATCGCATTGTGCGCTTCGAAACCACCAGTTTCGGCATATAAATTGTAATTCTGTATAAATAACTGTAAATTTTGTACTGAAAAAGTAGTTTTTAGACCTTAACTTTAATTTTTTATATTACACCTAGTCTAGTTTATTACACGGTTAGCTAGCCCTCGCCGAGGCGCTTCTAACGACACCACCCACGTGCGGCTAGCTCGCAAAAAACGCGAAAAATTGACATTTCGTTGATTTTCTTAGTTCACTGAAATCCACCTGTATAGAACGAAACCGCCATACATACGAAAACACTTTTAGAAGAAATCTCGTACTACTGCGCTGTTTTCGCTTCTATCACCTTACCTTGGCTCCGTCCAACCCCTAGGCGCGTTTTATACCGTCTAGGTGCGAAATAATTACATATAATAACATAAAATTGTCCAAAATAACGTTTTTTTTGATAAAATTAATTAAATTTCATTGTTTTGCGCTAATTCCTTGTACTGATTAGCGATTCAACTTTGCTCATTTGTCGGGGCCGGTGTCTAGATCGCATTGTGCGCTTCGAAACCACCAGTTTCGGCATATAAATTGTAATTCTGTATAAATAACTGTAAATTTTGTACTGAAAAAGTAGTTTTTAGACCTTAACTTTAATTTTTTATATTACACCTAGTCTAGTTTATTACACGGTTAGCTAGCCCTCGCCGAGGCGCTTCTAACGACACCACCCACGTGCGGCTAGCTCGCAAAAAACGCGAAAAATTGACATTTCGTTGATTTTCTTAGTTCACTGAAATCCACCTGTATAGAACGAAACCGCCATACATACGAAAACACTTTTAGAAGAAATCTCGTACTACTGCGCTGTTTTCGCTTCTATCACCTTACCTTGGCTCCGTCCAACCCCTAGGCGCGTTTTATACCGTCTAGGTGCGAAATAATTACATATAATAACATAAAATTGTCCAAAATAACGTTTTTTTTGATAAAATTAATTAAATTTCATTGTTTTGCGCTAATTCCTTGTACTGATTAGCGATTCAACTTTGCTCATTTGTCGGGGCCGGTGTCTAGATCGCATTGTGCGCTTCGAAACCACCAGTTTCGGCATATAAATTGTAATTCTGTATAAATAACTGTAAATTTTGTACTGAAAAAGTAGTTTTTAGACCTTAACTTTAATTTTTTATATTACACCTAGTCTAGTTTATTACACGGTTAGCTAGCCCTCGCCGAGGCGCTTCTAACGACACCACCCACGTGCG
The DNA here is from genome assembly GCA_905475315.1 of Autographa pulchrina. NCBI lineage: Eukaryota > Metazoa > Arthropoda > Insecta > Lepidoptera > Noctuidae > Autographa > Autographa pulchrina. The sequence continues at coordinate 5,941,519 of FR997792.1, read as the reverse complement.
GCTAGCTCGCAAAAAACGCGAAAAATTGACATTTCGTTGATTTTCTTAGTTCACTGAAATCCACCTGTATAGAACGAAACCGCCATACATACGAAAACACTTTTAGAAGAAATCTCGTACTACTGCGCTGTTTTCGCTTCTATCACCTTACCTTGGCTCCGTCCAACCCCTAGGCGCGTTTTATACCGTCTAGGTGCGAAATAATTACCTTTTATAACATAAAATAGTCCAAAATAACGTTTTTTTTTCGTAAAATTAATTAAATTTCATTGTTTTGCGCTAATTACTTGTACTGATTAGCGATTCAACTTTGCTCATTTGTCGGGGCCGGTGTCTAGATCGCATTGTGCGCTTCGAAACCACCAGTTTCGGCATATAAATTGTAATTCTGTATAAATAACTGTAAATTTTGTACTGAAAATCTAGTTTTTAGACCTTAAATTTAATTTTTTATATTACACTTAGTCTAGATTATTACACGGTTAGCTAGCCCTCGCCGAGGCGCTTCTAACGACACCACCCACGTGCGGCTAGCTCGCAAAAAACGCATTTTTTTGCCCTCCCACCCGCCCTTTTAGGACATTTAACATCATTTAAGCTCTGTATAGGAGAAGGAAGGTAATTCTGGTCCTTTTCTTCAAAAATTTTTTGTTTCTGAAATTCAATCCCTGGAGTATCTTGGACCCGTTGGGAACATTTTTGCTCTCACCGGTGCCCCTGTACGCGACTAGGAACCACCACAACACTGAAAATAGCGTTTAACTTATTGACGACCGTGTATACATCTTTTCTATCTTAAGATCTTCCATTTTTGGTCCCGCTCAGGATGGCGTCGTCTAGCGGCGAAGCCTCGTCTCTCCCGGCGAAGGCAGCAGATGCAACTAGTGTCGAGTCGTGCATAAGCACGTTAAACAAACTTGCCGAGTGCATCACAGCTGCTATCGCCGAAGGGAAAAATGTTACGGCCGTCAATAAGCGACTCATTACTACCGCGGCGAATGAGATCCGGTGCGTGGCCGCTAAAATACCCACCTTTTCCGCCCCGCAGGAAATCTGCGCCTCCCAAGACGGAAACCTGCGACAGGAAATAGCAACCTGCGTGCGCGAGGAACTTAGTAAGCACCTCGCCACGATCGCGAAACCACTCACACCCAGCTCATCAGCACCTAGGTCTTATGCGCAGGCGGCATGCGCTCCGGCTCCTCGTCCAGCGACTACACCACCACCTCCGTCTAGTAAACCCGCGCTGATTGTTGCGCCGCAGGGCGACTGCACGTCCCAAACACGTCAGGACGTAGTGCAGTCGTTCAAGAACGCAGCCAGTTTCCGCACCACTTCGTACGCACCGTCCAGAATCCAGGCCGTGTCCAACAATAAGCTACGAGTGGAGTTCGAGACTCAGCAACAGCGCGATGAAACTCTTAAAAAACTTGAAAAGTCCTCACAACTCACTGCCGAACCAGCCAAACAATTATTGCCAATGATTATTCTCAAAGGAATTTCATTGGACACGCCGTCCGAAGAGCTGGTCGATGTAATCCGCGGCCAAAATGAAGAGCTGACTGCCCTCGCGGTGAGCAGCGATGACTTGCGGCTCGCATTCAAGAGGAATAACCGCCACCCCAAACTGTATAACGCCGTCCTCATAGCCAAGCCCGCCATATGGCGCAAAATAATCGAAATGAAGCGCGTCTGCGTGGATCACCAGCGGGTGCACGCAGAGGACTTCTCTACTTTCCTCCAGTGCAGAAAATGTCTGCAGTTCGGCCACATCAAAACCAAATGTACTGCGACACAGGCGCCCTGCTCTTACTGCTCGGAAGAGGGGCACGATACCAACAGCTGCCCTCTACGCGAGAAGAAAGGCGCACCTAAGTGCTACAACTGCTTACAGCACAATAATAAATTCAAAACCACTTACGACATCGGACACCTGGCCACCTCCAACATTTGCCCTAGAGTGAAGTCAATTAAAGTCAAAGTAATAACCCGTACTAATTATGGACTAGCAACGCAATAAAATATTCTGTTAAAATCTTCTAAAACCAGTCGTTAAAATTTTTATTCCCTAATTAAGCCATTTATCATTATAACATTAGCCATTTGTTATCATATTATATATTATATAAGCTATTTATTATCTATCCAACTTACAAATTGGATAATGAGACCAAAGCTAACAATGCGACATCACGGGTTGCGGCAGCAAGCGTATCAAATAGCGTGAGCTGCCGCAACTTACACATAATACGACATCACGGGTTGCGACAGCAAGCGTATCAAATAGCGTGAGCTGTCGCAACCAACACACAAAATGCGATATCACGGGTTGCGGCAGCAAGCGTACCAAATTGCGTGAGCTGCCGCAACAAATACATTAAACGTCATCACGGGTTGCGGCAGCAAGCGTATCAAATAGCGTGAGCTGCCGCAACCAACACATAATGCGACATCACCGGTTGCGGCAGCAAGCGTATCCAATAGCGTGAGCTGCCGCAACTAACACATAATGCGACATCATGGGTTGCGGCAGCAAGCGTATCAAATAGCGTGAGCTGCCGCAACCTAAAAAATATTGCAAAAACAAAGTACAATAAAAAAAAAAAAAAAAAAACCTAACCTAACCTAACCTAACCCAGTCTGAGTCCAAACGCGGCCCGAACAAGTTCGAAAAAACGCTAAGTCCCAGATAAAAATTCCTAAAAATAGGTTTTTCTTGTCGTACGAGGTCGTGTCATATATCAAAAGTTTCGTGACAGTGCCGCGCACCCGGAGGCATAATCTGTTGTAGCCGGAAAACCCGGGAAAAACCACAGTGCGCGGAAAACTTAAAAAACACGTGTTTTGGTGAAAGTTAAAAGTGCAAAAAGTTAAATAACTTCAAAACTTGAGTGACGACCTACAAACATTTTTACACCCTCTTGTGGGGCGTAAGAAGGCGCATCTTTCGACACCCTGCGGTAAAAATTTGGACCATCAGAGAAGCCGCAAATCAACTTTGAAAAAATTTTTCTTAACCTCCAAGTGCCACGAGGTACCTGAAATATCGAAGCTACACTGCTGAAACTTTGGAGGTTGGAAGACACTAACATAAGAAGCTGGAAACAGGTTAGAGCAGAATTTTATCTCTACTGGGTCTGGAGTTATTTATATTAAAAAACTCAAACTTTGAGGCCCTCTAACTCCAGAACAAGATCCACGACCCTTATATTTTTTCCTGCCGTCTGCTGCGCGCTAACCGGAAGAAGCCCCCAGTAAGCTGTGAAAATTTTTTAGACCTAAATTTAGCACTAATATTAGTAATTTAAGACTTTTTTGAAAATTTCAAAATTTTGTTTGACAGATTTTTAGATTTTTTATTTTTTATTGATTGGCATTAAAGTCCTTTTTATTCCGCATTTTTTGCAATTTTTTCCAAATTTTTATCTTTTAAAACGGTAAAGTTATTCAATTTTTTGTATTTTTTATGAATAAATTTAGAATTAATTAAAAATATTAATTTTTTTCACTTTGGAGGGCTTTACAATAGGGTTTACAGTAGGACTAAGCCAAAGGACCAGCTTCGTAGCTTCAGAAACGGCCGAGATAGACATCTAGACTTCCACTTTTTGAAAGTCTAGAAACTTTGGACATCCATAACTCGGCCGTTTATGGACTCAGAGCTTGCGGATTTTTTACATTGTATGCGACAGTTTGCAAATATTCTATTTGTAAAGTTTCAGGAGTTTTCAGGGACTGAGAATTTTCAGGCCTGAAAATAGTTAGACCTTGTAGAACAAGTCAAGCCAGGACCCCTGGTGGAAACCCGACGTTTCTACGACAAACGGTTGAGAAGCTACAGCTGTTTTAAAACAGCATTTGACAGCGCGGCGGCCATCTTGGCGAACTTCAAACGCCTGTAGCTCTCGACTCGGTGGTCGTAGAGGACTGGGGATTGTTCCGGGGACCTCGGGGAGACCCTCTCTTTCAGCCTACATACATTTCAGGCCTTTTCGGGCTGAAATTTTTCAGGACCCTGAAAACTCCAAAATCTGACAGTCCTGGTCTAACTGACCAGGAATAACCCAAACACCGGTAGTCTACGACTTCTGGAGACGGAGTTACAGCTGTTCAAACATCGTGACTGACAGTTATAGGACTGTCAAACACAATTTTCAACCACACATAGCTCCTGAACCAGAGGTCCTAGAAGACTGGGGTTTTCTTTGGGCACACTGATAGGACTTATTCAGCAGTCTAGGCTGAAAATAATAAATTTTCAGCGACCTGAAATTTTCAGGAAGTTCAATAGTGCCATCTTGTAGTACTCGACGAGGCCAATACAACGAGCCCAAGCACGCCCAAATCCGAGCTATAGTTCCGGAGAAATCCAACATCTTAAACAAGACCTAGGGTGCGCGGACAAAATCTGGATTTTTCGAAAGCCCATATCTCCGGAACCACTTGGGTTAGGTTGGTGGTGCTTGGGGTCTTTGGGGAGGTCTCGGGTGGGGCTATAATATAGGGCTATAAAATCACTGTAAATTTTTTTTTAATTTTTATAAGTTTTTTTTTTTTGTTTTGTTTTTAATGTATACGTGTTTATTGACACAGCGGGACTCATAGACTCAGTGTTGACCAAAGACAAGTCTCTACACAGTAGAGAAAAATTTTTTTTGAACAACTTTTGACAAAATTTCTACTTTTATAAATTTTTTTCTCTTATATTTATTTTACTCAGTTGTGTTTCGTGCAGTTACTGTTTAATGTTGCTGCATTAGGTTAAGTTTACAATTTTTACAATTATTTTCTATTTTATTATACTTACTACTGACGCGTACCACCAACAAAAATGTTCCCGGGCATAAGGACCCCTCCGCAAAAGGCGTCAAAAGCCTCACCAAAGAAAATTGAATCAGTGACAACAGAGAGGAGAAGTATCGGTGATAGGATTGACGACTGGGAGGCGGCCAGGGCAGGCACTAACCCCAGCCCTTCGAACAGGCAACCTACACCACAAACTTTAAGAACTCCCCCACAAACCACCACTGTAATCCCGCCCCCCCGACAGACGAAGAATAAAACAATTGAAGCCAGAGAGTGCATAGCACGGGCCAAGCTGCACCTGAACAAAGCCGGCAATTTAAAAAGAGAGATCAAGGAGGAGGTTCTGTCAGCCTTGACAAAACTCTTCTCCTTGATCAAAGGTATTGAGGCTGAACTTAAAGGTCTGTCGGTAAACCAAGGGGAGCAAGGGAGCACACTGTACTCAACAGCAACAGACACATCGGGAGCGATCCTCGAGGTGGCTCCACAAACTGCTCAGATAGAGGAGCATGTGAAGCTGCTTCGAGAGAATAACATGATGATGGCAGATCTAAAGCTCGAGATGACCAAACAAAAAGAATTTCTGGAGAAGGTTACTACAGCTACCTACGCGAGTGTAACCGCAAACGCGGCGGTTCAGAGCGTTGGCCAACAAAGAGGTCGAGGAACGCTCCACTCCGTAATAGTGACCTCAAGCGATGACCAGGATTCTGGAGAAAAGGTTTTGGAAAAAGTAAGGGAGGCAGTTGACGCCAAAGAGGGGTGGATAGAGGTCAGAAACGTAAGGAAGGCTAAAGATAGGAAAGTCGTTATAGGAGTGAGCTCAGAGGTAGAGCGTGCGAAACTTACGGCAAAACTGAAGGCGGCCAATGATAAACTGAAAGTAGAGGAGGTCAAGAACAGGGATCCTCTTTTGGTTCTGAGGGGAGTGCTCAATATGCACACGGACGATGACATATTGAAGGCCCTGAGGAACCAGAATAGGGACCTCTTCTGTGGCCTCGATAAAACTGATGACAGGGTAGAATTCCGCTACAGGAGGAGAGCGCGGAATCCCCATACATGCCACGCAGTCATCAGCGTGTCGCCTAACATCTGGCAAAGGGCCATCGCAAAAAAAGTGGTACAGATAGACCTACAACCGCTCAGAATAGAAGACCAGACGCCGCTAGTGCAGTGCACTCGATGCCTTGGCTACGGACATAGCAAGAGATTCTGCACTGACCCGGCGGATCTCTGTAGCCACTGCGGTGGCCCACATGTAAAAACCGATTGCCCCGACCTCGTTTCTGGAATACCGCCGAACTGTAGGAATTGCAGCAAGGCTAAGTTCAATAACACTGAGCATAACGCCTTCGACTCGACCTGCCCGATTAGGAAGAAGTGGGATGCCCTAGCCCGTTCGACAGTAGCGTATTGCTAAGGGCAGCCACAGCAAGAAAACCCCCTATATAATCGCCCAAAGTAATTTGCAACGCAAAAGGCTTGCAACACAAGAGCTCATGATTGAAGCCGAAAAACGGGAAATAGCGGCGGCATTGGTTCAGGAGCCCTACGTGGGCAGTTCGAACAGGATGCGAAGTTACAGGGGAGCGCGAGTCTTCCAGGCCTCGGATTCGGAAGACGGCGCAGCAAAGGCTGCAATAGTGGTGTTCAACTCAGACCTGAACGTAGTTCAGCACCCCGAGTTGACCACCACAAATATGGCGGTGGTTGAAATCCGGACCGAGGCGTGGAGGATAGCGCTAATCTCCTGTTACTTCGAGCCCAACAGCCCGATCGAACCGTACCTGAACCAATTAACGCGTACAGTCAAGGCTCTCGATGCCGACATTATATTAGGTGGTGACACTAACGCCAAGAGCAACTGGTGGGGCAGTTTGGTAACGGACCAGAGGGGCGAAGACCTTGCAGGGACCCTGCATGAACTGGACCTGCACGTTCTCAATGACGGAATGCTACCTACATTTGACACCATCAGGGGAAGAGTACACTACAAAAGTCACGTAGACGTGACGGCCTGCACAGTGGGTATCATGGATCGCATAGTAGATTGGAGCGTTGTTGAGGACCTCACGAGCTCGGACCACAATGGTATTATTTTCGGCATTAATGTTTTAAAATCAAAAGGCATTCAAATTAGTAGAACCACGAGAAAATACAATACCAAAAAAGCAAATTGGTCCCAGTTTAATCTTAAACTGGACCAATTAAAAATAGACAATAAATTAGATATACAAGGAATAAATAAATTAAGCGATAGCAATAGTATAGATGATACGGTTAATAAACTTACCAAAATCATAACGGAGGCATGCAATCATGCTATCCCTAGGAAGAAGAACTCAGAAAAAATAAACTTACCATGGTGGTCCGAGGAACTCGCAGCTATGAAGTCCGAAGTCGCGACTAGGAAGCGCCGAATCCGCTGTGCAGCGCCTATCCGCAGACCGGCCGTAGTGGAAGAGTACCTGAAAAAGAAAGCAGAGTATGAAACAAAAGCAGAAGAAGCACAGATACAAAGCTGGAAGGACTTTTGTAAGAAGCAGGACAGAGAGAGCGTGTGGGACGGGATATACAGGGTCATCGGCCGAACCACCAAAAGGGAAGAAGACGTGCTGCTCGAAGATGGGGGAAGAACTTTGGATGCCACTGAGTCGGCCAAGCTACTAGCAGAGTCGTTCTTCCCGAAGGACTCCGTCGATGTGGATACCGACTACCACAAAAGAGTCCGGGAGATGGCGGAAGAGGTGAACGAGGAAGATGAAGAAGACTCCAACGAGCCCCCATTCACTATGACAGAACTCATGAGAGCAAGCGCGTCGTTCAACCCAAAGAAAGCCCCAGGTGCGGAAGGATTCACAGCCGATATATGTCTCGCAGCCATTAACAACGAGCAAAAATTCTTCCTATCCCTCTATAACAGGTGCCTCGAAAACCACTACTTCCCGAAGGCCTGGAAAGAAGCCGTAGTGGTGGTGCTAAAGAAGCCTGGGAAAGCGAAATATACAGAGCCCAAATCACATCGGCCAATCGGGCTGCTTCCCATCTTAGGCAAAATATACGAGAAGATGCTCGTACATAGACTGCGGCACCATCTACTCCCGAGAACAAACCGGCATCAATATGGGTTCATGCCTCAAAGAAGCACCGAGGACTCCCTCTATGCCCTAATGCGACATATTAGAAAAGGCCTAAATGAAAAAAAGATTCTTACCGTCATCTCGCTGGACATAGAGGGAGCATTTGACAATGCTTGGTGGCCGGCGCTTAAAATGAGACTTAGCGAGGAACAGTGCCCTATTAAAATAAGAAAAGTCTTTAACAGTTACCTTGCGGATAGGATGGTTAGGGTCAGGTACGGGGGCGAAGAAGCCACCACGAAGAACACAAAAGGCTGTATTCAAGGGTCAATAGCTGGCCCCACTTTGTGGAACCTCCTGCTTGATCCTCTCCTGAATGAACTGCAGCAACAAGGAACCTATTGCCAGGCTTTCGCGGATGATGTGGTGCTCGTCTTCGAGGGAGACGAGGCCCTGGATATAGAATTAAAAGCAAATGAGGCCCTTCGCAGAGTGGAGAGGTGGGGAAGGAACAATAAGTTAAAATTCGCTGCGCAAAAAACAAATGCCATGACAATTACCAGGAAGTTGAAATTCGACAATCCTCGGCTTAGTATGGGCGGAATTAACATAAAAATGGTCGAAGAAATTAAATTGCTGGGAGTAACTATCGACCATAAGCTGACCTTTGGCAAACATATATCAAACCAATGTCAAAAAGTAATCGGTATATATAAACTACTTGCTAGGGCCGCAAGAGCCAGTTGGGGCTTGAGTCCAGAAATCATCCGGACAATATATGTGGCAACGGTGGAGCCGGTCTTGCTGTACGCAGCCAGCGTTTGGGCACCGGCAGCCAAGAAGATGTGCATAAAGAAGAAGCTAAATGCGGTGCAACGCGGTTTCGCCCAAAAAATTTGTAAATCCTATCGCACGGTCTCCCTGCACTCAGCACTGTTGTTGGCTGGGTTGCTACCCCTCGACCTTCGGGTGCAGGAGGTGGCTTCCTTATATGAAGCCAAGAGGGGGGCACCGCTACCTGGGCTGGGTGATAGGGAGATCGAAAGAATGGTACCGGCAATTGAAGCACCTCACCCCGCCGAGCATACAGATGTGTTATACACAAATCTAGCAGACGAAGAGCAGCTGCAGGCCAACTCAAATTTCGATGTGAGAATATTCACTGACGGCAGCAAGCTTGACGGCAGAGTGGGAGCGGCCTTGGCCATATGGATAGATGGAGTAGAGGCCAGACCAGTCAAGCTTTGCTTGCCGTCATATTGTACAGTTTACCAGGCTGAACTGCTGGCGGTGTGTGAGGCCAGCAAGAAAATCACGGCGATAAATGCGGATACCTTCGGAGTCTACAGCGACTCTATGTCAGCTCTCCAAACGATAACCAACCTCGACTCCCTCCATCCGTTGGCAGTAGAAACAAGGAGAAACCTGATGAACGCTTCTCGACAGAATAAAAAGACCAGGTTATTCTGGATTAAGGCACATGCCGGAATGGAGGGAAATGAGAGGGCCGACGTCCTGGCAAAAGAGGCCGCTGTAGGCTCCAAAAAGAAACCGGCTTATGACCTGTGTCCGGTCTCGCACGTTAAGAAGAAGTTACGGGAAAAGACAATCCAAGAATGGGACTTGAGGTACCGCGAGGGCGAAACCGCGAAGATAACGAAATTGTTCTTCCCTTCGGCAACGCTTGCGTACAGCACGATCCGGAAAATGGAAACATCTTTTATAAGGACACAAATATTTACGGGGCATGGTGGATTCGCTGAATATCTACATCGTTTTCGGTGTGGTGCGAGTCCATCATGTCAATGTGATCCGGAAGTCGATGAAACCGTGCCACATATATTGACCGAATGCCCGGCATTTGGCAGGCAAAGGTTAGAAATCGAGTCATACATTGATTGTAGGGTGTCAAAAAGTAATTTATCGTCGATAATAAATTCAAAAGGCAACACTGAGTTTATGAGATACTGCACAAAAATTGTGAACATAGTAAATAAGAAAAATAGTAATAAATAATATGGTGGCGCAATATTGAGTATATTGTACCTCACCATATGCATGTACGTAATTATAGTAAACAAATATAACCAGTGTAGCAAATAGATAATGAATAAGATAGAATAAGATTAAAATGTTAGAATAAGTATACTAAATTTAAGATATTGTAAACAATAATTTAAGAATAAAAACTGATATGTTAACTCATTACCTACCCTAAGAACATATGAATAAGTAATAAAAAACAAAAATAAAGTAGTTAGCTCGAACTGATTAGTCGGGCATCCCACCCGAAAGTAGCATAAAAGATGAAGTATGAAAGAGTAGTATGAGGTATGGAAGTGCGAGAAGAATAAAAGAGAGAACTGGAATGAAACAGGCTCAAAGTTAGTATAGGCTCCGATTATGTTGGAGGTACTAGTATTAAAAAAAAAAAAAAAAAAAAAAAAAAAAAAAAAAAAAAAAAAAAAAAAACCTAACCTAACCTAACCTAACCTAACCTAACCTAACCTAACCTAACCTAACCTAACCTAACCTAACCTAACCGGGTATACAAAATTTTTAATTTTTGTGCGATTTTGTTCAAACTTTTTTGTAAACGTGTCCATTTTAACCTTATTGTTGACCTACGCGCTTTTACACGCGAAAATATTTGATATTTTTCGTATTTTTACGAAAATTGTTATTGTTATTGCTATATAGCGGTACATTATTTCACTTGACACGTGATAACTTCGCTGTTTATCGGTGGATTGTCGCGATTTCTTTGTTGACCTACAGCTCAAGACGTCTGCTTTCGTTTGAGTATAATTTTGGCATTCCATTTTAAAAACAAATAGCTTTTATTTACAAAAAACCTCTTAAAATCACATAATTTTTCAAAGTCATTTTTTCAAAAACTGTTTAGCAAAAATTTCATTTAGTCATATCTGTTTGTAGGTCTCTTAAAGACCTTCCTAAATATATAGCACACGTATCGTGTGATTATATAGATATTCAAAATTTTTCTACTTTAAAAATTCAATTAAATCCTGTAAAAAATCAGTTTTTCACGGTTTTCCAGGGAAATTTGTTCCCGGACCCCTAAATTTTATTACGCCATTCGCTCGCAAACGTCCAGCCGAAGAGAACGATACCACTCACGTGGCGCTCCGACTACCTGGAGCCGAGGAAATTGCGATTTGTGTTCCCGACCAAAACAACATCTCGTGGAGTGCTATATAAGTACTTGAAAATCCACCTAAGTCGGCCGCACAAACGGTTCACTTGTATACAAAATTTTTAATTTTTGTGCGATTTTGTTCAAACTTTTTTGTAAACGTGTCCATTTTAACCTTATTGTTGACCTACGCGCTTTTACACGCGAAAATATTTGATATTTTTCGTATTTTTACGAAAATTGTTATTGTTATTGCTATATAGCGGTACATTATTTCACTTGACACGTGATAACTTCGCTGTTTATCGGTGGATTGTCGCGATTTCTTTGTTGACCTACAGCTCAAGACGTCTGCTTTCGTTTGAGTATAATTTTGGCATTCCATTTTAAAAACAAATAGCTTTTATTTACAAAAAACCTCTTAAAATCACATAATTTTTCAAAGTCATTTTTTCAAAAACTGTTTAGCAAAAATTTCATTTAGTCATATCTGTTTGTAGGTCTCTTAAAGACCTTCCTAAATATATAGCACACGTATCGTGTGATTATATAGATATTCAAAATTTTTCTACTTTAAAAATTCAATTAAATCCTGTAAAAAATCAGTTTTTCACGGTTTTCCAGGGAAATTTGTTCCCGGACCCCTAAATTTTATTACGCCATTCGCTCGCAAACGTCCAGCCGAAGAGAACGATACCACTCACGTGGCGCTCCGACTACCTCGAGCCGAAGAAATTGCGAGTTTTTTGCCCTCCCACCCACCCATATTTCTTCAGGCATATCGATTCCGGAGACTTTTTTATATACCTTTTTTATACCCCAATAACTTTGGGAGGCCATAGCTCCGGAGTCGATAGTGCTAGAGGGTTGCGATTTGTGGCGTTGGCTGGACGCTAGACCGCTCTAAATCCCTTCTTATTTCTGGGGCTCTCAGCCCAGAAATCTGTTTTTGGTAACCGTGCTTGTGTTCCAGGCACTCAAAATTTTTTACATTTTCGGTCTTTTTACACGCTTTTTATTTAACAAGAAGCGAATTTTCGTAGAAGCGACCACAGGGAGTAGCGGCTAGGGTTCCTTTGACGTCCCGACGCACTTGGAACGCGAACACCTAAACATAAAGCGAAATAAATTCATAAATCGCCAATTTTAATTAAATTTTTATAACTTATTTTGTATACACACATTATCGCTATCAAATCGCACCTTTATATCTTTTTATCGTTTTATTATTTTATTTTTACAAATTATATACACCTTTTACAATTTTACTGTTTTATTGAATGTGTTTACGACTTTTACAAATTTACCCCCATTTTTAAAAAAGGTTACGTTGGGTTAGAGTTTGGCCCATCCCCTCTTCCCTTCCCGACCACTTTCATCCCTCAGGATGTTCCGCACCCCCGCCAAAAAATCCTCGGAACCATCTCCGCCAACCTCTCCCCCGAGACAAGCTGCAAAAACCGATGCCTTCAAGACCCAGACGAAAGTCCGGAGGGACATGGGGGAGCGGGAGGCGGCCAAGGTCCTCTTCCCGGAGGAGAACCCAGCCGTCATGGTGCAGCCTAACAGGTTGCAGGAGGCGAGGGCATGGGTGACGAAGGCCAAAATGGCTTTGAATGCGTCACGCAACCTCAAAACCGACATTAAGGCCTCCGTCACCCAGGCCATCGATAGGCTGTACCAATTAATAAAGGACGGCGAAGGCAAAAGGACTGTGTGCCCCTCCCCGCCGGCGTTTATTGACGCCGTAGTGGAGGAGCGCATAAGTGAGCCGCAGCCCCGGGATGAGGCAACGGCAACACAGGCGGGGGTTGAATCGGGGGTCTCCGAGTTGCTCTCCTCATTGGCCGAACACAGTAAGCTAATGAGAGAGAGCAATGAGCGAGCGGAACAGCTCAAGGAGGCCCTCCAGGCTAAAACTCAGTCCCTGGAGGTGCCCACGTACGCGAGTGTGGCGGCGAGCGCAAAGGGGCGGAAACGCCCAGAGCCTACTGCGCTGCACTCGGTGGTGGTCACGTCCAGGGACGAGATGGACACGGGGGAACAAGTCCTTGGGAGGATCCGGACAGCTCTCAACGCCAAAGTTGAGGGCCTACACGTTGACCGGGTCCGAAAGGCGAAGGACCGAAAGATCGTCGTCAGCTGTAGAACCGAAGAGGAGCGGAACAGGGTTAAGACGAAAATCGAGGAAGCGGATAACCAGCTAGAGGTCCTGATGGTAAAAAATCAGGACCCCCTCGTCACCCTCAGGGATGTCCTCACCTTTCATAAGGATGAGGACGTTCTGGACTTCCTGAGGGTGCAAAACCGGAAACTGTTCCGTGACCTCCCAGCTGACGACGACAGGGTGGAGATACTCTTCAGAAAGAAGGCGCGCAACGACCTCATGTGCCACATTGTCGCGAAGGTGTCCCCAGTTCTCTGGGGTAGGCTGGTGGAGGCGTCTGAGGTGTACGTAGACCTGCAGCTCATCCGAGTGGAGGACCAGTCCCCTCTGGTCCAATGCTCGATGTGCCTTGGATACGGGCACAGCAGACGCCTCTGCACGGAGACCGTGGAGAAATGTGGACACTGCAGCGGCCCTCATCACCGTAGCAACTGCGCCGAGAGACTCGCCAACGTAACACCCACCTGCTGCAACTGCACTAAAGCCAAGCTAGAAGTGACGGGACACAGTGCATTTAGCATGGAGTGTCCCGTCCGCCGCAGGTGGGATGCGTTGGCTCGAGCTAAGACGGCGTATTGCTGAGGGCCGCCACGCGACAATAGTGGCAACACGGAGTGGCACAGTGGTCTGCGAGACGGCACTGGTGGGCCCATTCAATCCGGTGGTGAAGTACGCAAAAAGCGTAGCACATAGCGGCAAGGTACCAACGAAAAACCTGCATAATACAAATTCGGGCCAGTTTCGTGAGAAACTGGCCAAATTTAAGCAAAATGAGCAGACGTACCTTGTCGTTGTGGATTGCAAAACGCGTCGTCCGCAAAATGTCGCCACCGGAAAGAAGGTGCCCCGCAACATCCTTGCTGCGCGCCCCTGCCGCGGAAGAGTCTTCGTTCCGTATCACGCGTGTACCTGTAGGGCTCAAAGGACAACCAAATGGCAGGGTGTATGCTGAGCATCACCCACCTTTGTGATAGTAACCGGCACCCTACAGCACAACTTACCGCATGAACGAAGTACGCACCCGCGGCAGGTGGAGTAACACCTGCCAAACCTTCTAACTCCTTCTTTCAATCTCCACCCTGCAAAAACGTCACGCCGCATCCCAAGGACTCTGACCCCCATGTCAGAGGGATGAAAGAATTTTTTTTTTTTTTTTTTTTTTTTTTTTTTTTTTTTTAAAAAAAAAAAAAAAAAAAAAAAAAAAAAAAAAAAAAAAAAAAAAAAAAAAACCTAACCTAACCGAGCTGTTTTCGCTTCTATCACCTTACCTTGGCTCCGTCCAACCCCTAGGCGCGTTTTATACCGTCTAGGTGCGAAATAATTACCTTTTATAACATAAAATTGTCCAAAATAACGTTTTTTTTCGTAAAATTAATTAAATTTCATTGTTTTGCGCTAATTACTTGTACTGATTAGCGATTCAACTTTGCTCATTTGTCGGGGCCGGTGTCTAGATCGCATTGTGCGCTTCGAAACCACCAGTTTCGGCATATAAATTGTAATTCTGTATAAATAACTGTAAATTTTGTACTGAAAATCTAGTTTTTAGACCTTAAATTTAATTTTTTATATTACACTTAGTATAGATTATTACACGGTTAGCTAGCCCTCGCCGAGGCGCTTCTAGCGACACCACCCACGTGCGGCTAGCTCGCAAAAAACGCGAAAAATTGACATTTCGTTGATTTTCTTAGTTCACTGAAATCCACCTGTATAGAACGAAACCGCCATACATACGAAAACACTTTTAGAAGAAATCTCGTACTACTGTGCTGTTTTCGCTTCTATCACCTTACCTTGGCTCCGTCCAACCCCTAGGCGCGTTTTATACCGTCTAGGTGCGAAATAATTACCTTTTATAACATAAAATTGTCCAAAATAACGTTTTTTTCGTAAAATTAATTAAATTTCATTGTTTTGCGCTAATTACTTGTACTGATTAGCGATTCAACTTTGCTCATTTGTCGGGGCCGGTGTCTAGATCGCATTGTGCGCTTCGAAACCACCAGTTTCGGCATATAAATTGTAATTCTGTATAAATAACTGTAAATTTTGTACTGAAAATCTAGTTTTTAGACCTTAAATTTAATTTTTTATATTACACTTAGTATAGATTATTACACGGTTAGCTAGCCCTCGCCGAGGCGCTTCTAGCGACACCACCCAAGTGCGGCTAGCTCGCAAAAAAACGCATTTTCTTGCCCTCCCACCCGCCCTTTTGGCGCATGATAGATCATTTAAGCTCTGTATAGGAAAAGGAAGGCAATTCTGGTCATTTTCATAAAAAAAAAAAATTTTGTTTCCGAAATTTAATCCCTGGAGTATCCTGGACCCCTTGGGAGCATTTTTGCTCTCACCGGCGCCCTTGTACTCGACTAGGAACCACCACAACACTGAAAATAGTGTTTAACTTGTTGACGACCGTGCATACATCTTTTCTCTTAAGATCTTCCATATTTGGTCCCGCTCAGGATGGCACCGTCTAGCGGTGAAGTCCCGTCTCTCCCGGTGAATGCAGCAGATGCGACTAGTCTCGAGTCGTGCATAAGCACGCTTAATAAACTCGCCGAGTGCATCACGGCTGCTATCGCCGAAGGAAAGAACGTTACGGCCGTCAACAAGCGACTCATTACTACCGCGGCGAATGAGATCCGGTGCGTGGCCGCTAAAATACCCACCTTTTCGTCCCCCCAGCAGGAAATCTGCGCATCCCAAGATGTAAACCTGCGACAGGAAATAGCAACCTGCGTGCGCGAGGAACTTAGCAAGCACCTCGCCACGTTCGCGAAACCACTCACACCCGCACCTAGGTCTTATGCGCAGGCGGCGAACGCCCCGGCACCTCGCCCTCCTCGTCCAGCGACTACACCACCACCTCCGTCTAATAAACCCGCGCTGATTGTTGCGCCGCAGGGCGACTGCACGTCCCAAACACGTCAGGACGTAGTGCAGTCGTTCAAGAATGCAGCCAGTTTCCGCACCACTTCGTACGCACCGTCCAGAATCCAGGCCGTGTCCAACAATAAGCTACGAGTGGAGTTCGAGACTCAACAACAGCGCGACGAAACCCTTAAAAAATTAGAAAAGTCCTCAAACCTCACTGCTGAACCGGCCAAGCAATTGATGCCAATGATTATTCTTAAGGGGATATCATTGGACACGCCGTCCGAAGAGCTGGTCGATGTAATCCGCGGCCAAAATGAAGAGCTGACTGCCCTCGCGGTGAGCAGCGATGACTTGCGGCTCGCATTCAAGAGGAATAACCGCCACCCCAAATTGTACAACGCCGTCCTTATCGCCAAGCCCGTCATATGGCGCAAAATAATTGAAATGAAGCGCGTCTGCGTGGATCACCAGCGGGTGCACGCAGAGGACTTCTCTACTTTCCTCCAGTGCAGAAAATGTCTGCAGTTCGGCCACATAAAAACTAAATGTACAGCGACACAGGCGCCCTGCTCTTACTGCTCGGAAGAGGGGCACGATACCACCAGCTGCCCTCTTCGCGAGAAGAAAGGCGCACCTAAGTGCTATAACTGTTTACAACACAACAACAAATTTAAAACCACCCATGACATCGGACACATAGCCACCTCCAACATCTGCCCTAGAGTGAAATCACTTAAAATCAAAGCAATAACCCGAACTGATTATGGACAAGCAACGCACTAAATTTATTTATTAACATAGATCATACTTAAAAATAGTCTTCAAAACTTCCAACATTTTTCTAGCCATTTATTATTATATTATATAATTTATTTATTATTCTTTATCCAACTCACAAGTTGGATAATGTGACCTAAGTATTAATAATGCGACATCATTGGTTGCGGCAGCAAGCGTATCAAATAGCGTGAGCTGCCGCAACTAATACATTAAGCGTCATCAAGGGTTGCGGCAGCAAGCGTATCAAATAGCGTGAGCTGTCGCAACCAACACACAAAATGCGATATCACGGGTTGCGGCAGCAAGCGTATCCAATAGCGTGAGCTGCCGCAACTAATACATTAAGCGTCATCAAGGGTTGCGGCAGCAAGCGTATCAAATAGCGTGAGCTGCCGCAACTCACACATAATGCGACATCACTGGTTGCGGCAGCAAGCGTATCAAATAGCGTGAGCTGCCGCAACCAACACAAGATGCGACATCACGAGTTGCGGCAGCAAGCGTATCAAATAGCGTGAGCTGCCGCAACTCACAAATTTTGCAAAAACAAAGTTCAATAAAAAAAAAAAAAAAAAAAAAACCTAACCTAACCTAACCTAACCGAAAAATTTTAATTTTTGTGCGATTTTGTTCAAACTTTTTTGTAAACGTGTCCATTTTAACCTTATTGTTGACCTACGCGCTTTTACACGCGAAAATATTTGATATTTTTCGTATTTTTACGAAAATTGTTATTGTTATTGCTATATAGCGGTACATTATTTCACTTGACACGTGATAACTTCGCTGTTTATCGGTGGATTGTCGCGATTTCTTTGTTGACCTACAGCTCAAGACGTCTGCTTTCGTTTGAGTATAATTTTGGCATCCCATTTTTAAAAACAAATAGCTTTTTTGACAAAAAACCTTCTAAATTACTATCATTTTTCAAAGTCATTTTTTCAAAAACGGTTTAGTAAAAATTTCATTTAGTTATATCTGTTTGTAGGTCTCTTAAAGACCTTCCTAAATATATAGCACACGTATCGTGTGATTATATAGAACTTCAATATTTTTCTACTTTAAAAATTAAATTAAATCCTGTAAAAAATCAGTTTTTCCCGGTTTTCCAGGGAAATTTGTTCCCGGACCCCTAAATTTTATTACGCCATTCGCTCGCAAACGTCCAGCCGAAGAGAACGATACCACTCACGTGGCGCTCCGACTACCTGGAGCCGAGGAAATTGCGATTTGTGTTCCCGACCAAAACAACATCTCGTGGAGTGCTATATAAGTACTTGAAAATCCACCTAAGTCGGCCGCACAAACGGTTCACTTGTATACAAAAATTTTAATTTTTGTGCGATTTTGTTCAAACTTTTTTGTAAACGTGTCCATTTTAACCTTATTGTTGACCTACGCGCTTTTACACGCGAAAATATTTGATATTTTTCGTATTTTTACGAAAATTGTTATTGTTATTGCTATATAGCGGTACATTATTTCACTTGACACGTGATAACTTCGCTGTTTATCGGTGGATTGTCGCGATTTCTTTGTTGACCTACAGCTCAAGACGTCTGCTTTCGTTTGAGTATAATTTTGGCATCCCATTTTTAAAAACAAATAGCTTTTTTGACAAAAAACCTTCTAAATTACTATCATTTTTCAAAGTCATTTTTTCAAAAACGGTTTAGTAAAAATTTCATTTAGTTATATCTGTTTGTAGGTCTCTTAAAGACCTTCCTAAATATATAGCACACGTATCGTGTGATTATATAGAACTTCAATATTTTTCTACTTTAAAAATTAAATTAAATCCTGTAAAAAATCAGTTTTTCCCGGTTTTCCAGGGAAATTTGTTCCCGGACCCCTAAATTTTATTACGCCATTCGCTCGCAAACGTCCAGCCGAAGAGAACGATACCACTCACGTGGCGCTCCGACTACCTGGAGCCGAGGAAATTGCGATTTGTGTTCCCGACCAAAACAACATCTCGTGGAGTGCTATATAAGTACTTGAAAATCCACCTAAGTCGGCCGCACAAACGGTTCACTTGTATACAAAAATTTTAATTTTTGTGCGATTTTGTTCAAACTTTTTTGTAAACGTGTCCATTTTAACCTTATTGTTGACCTACGCGCTTTTACACGCGAAAATATTTGATATTTTTCGTATTTTTACGAAAATTGTTATTGTTATTGCTATATAGCGGTACATTATTTCACTTGACACGTGATAACTTCGCTGTTTATCGGTGGATTGTCGCGATTTCTTTGTTGACCTACAGCTCAAGACGTCTGCTTTCGTTTGAGTATAATTTTGGCATCCCATTTTTAAAAACAAATAGCTTTTTTGACAAAAAACCTTCTAAATTACTATCATTTTTCAAAGTCATTTTTTCAAAAACGGTTTAGTAAAAATTTCATTTAGTTATATCTGTTTGTAGGTCTCTTAAAGACCTTCCTAAATATATAGCACACGTATCGTGTGATTATATAGAACTTCAATATTTTTCTACTTTAAAAATTAAATTAAATCCTGTAAAAAATCAGTTTTTCCCGGTTTTCCAGGGAAATTTGTTCCCGGACCCCTAAATTTTATTACGCCATTCGCTCGCAAACGTCCAGCCGAAGAGAACGATACCACTCACGTGGCGCTCCGACTACCTGGAGCCGAGGAAATTGCGATTTGTGTTCCCGACCAAAACAACATCTCGTGGAGTGCTATATAAGTACTTGAAAATCCACCTAAGTCGGCCGCACAAACGGTTCACTTGTATACAAAAATTTTAATTTTTGTGCGATTTTGTTCAAACTTTTTTGTAAACGTGTCCATTTTAACCTTATTGTTGACCTACGCGCTTTTACACGCGAAAATATTTGATATTTTTCGTATTTTTACGAAAATTGTTATTGTTATTGCTATATAGCGGTACATTATTTCACTTGACACGTGATAACTTCGCTGTTTATCGGTGGATTGTCGCGATTTCTTTGTTGACCTACAGCTCAAGACGTCTGCTTTCGTTTGAGTATAATTTTGGCATCCCATTTTTAAAAACAAATAGCTTTTTTGACAAAAAACCTTCTAAATTACTATCATTTTTCAAAGTCATTTTTTCAAAAACGGTTTAGTAAAAATTTCATTTAGTTATATCTGTTTGTAGGTCTCTTAAAGACCTTCCTAAATATATAGCACACGTATCGTGTGATTATATAGAACTTCAATATTTTTCTACTTTAAAAATTAAATTAAATCCTGTAAAAAATCAGTTTTTCCCGGTTTTCCAGGGAAATTTGTTCCCGGACCCCTAAATTTTATTACGCCATTCGCTCGCAAACGTCCAGCCGAAGAGAACGATACCACTCACGTGGCGCTCCGACTACCTGGAGCCGAGGAAATTGCGATTTGTGTTCCCGACCAAAACAACATCTCGTGGAGTGCTATATAAGTACTTGAAAATCCACCTAAGTCGGCCGCACAAACGGTTCACT
This sequence comes from Autographa pulchrina, assembly GCA_905475315.1. Classification (NCBI taxonomy): domain Eukaryota; kingdom Metazoa; phylum Arthropoda; class Insecta; order Lepidoptera; family Noctuidae; genus Autographa; species Autographa pulchrina. The sequence continues at coordinate 5,921,164 of FR997792.1, read as the reverse complement.
TGTATACAAAAATTTTAATTTTTGTGCGATTTTGTTCAAACTTTTTTGTAAACGTGTCCATTTTAACCTTATTGTTGACCTACGCGCTTTTACACGCGAAAATATTTGATATTTTTCGTATTTTTACGAAAATTGTTATTGTTATTGCTATATAGCGGTACATTATTTCACTTGACACGTGATAACTTCGCTGTTTATCGGTGGATTGTCGCGATTTCTTTGTTGACCTACAGCTCAAGACGTCTGCTTTCGTTTGAGTATAATTTTGGCATCCCATTTTTAAAAACAAATAGCTTTTTTGACAAAAAACCTTCTAAATTACTATCATTTTTCAAAGTCATTTTTTCAAAAACGGTTTAGTAAAAATTTCATTTAGTTATATCTGTTTGTAGGTCTCTTAAAGACCTTCCTAAATATATAGCACACGTATCGTGTGATTATATAGAACTTCAATATTTTTCTACTTTAAAAATTAAATTAAATCCTGTAAAAAATCAGTTTTTCCCGGTTTTCCAGGGAAATTTGTTCCCGGACCCCTAAATTTTATTACGCCATTCGCTCGCAAACGTCCAGCCGAAGAGAACGATACCACTCACGTGGCGCTCCGACTACCTGGAGCCGAGGAAATTGCGATTTGTGTTCCCGACCAAAACAACATCTCGTGGAGTGCTATATAAGTACTTGAAAATCCACCTAAGTCGGCCGCACAAACGGTTCACTTGTATACAAAAATTTTAATTTTTGTGCGATTTTGTTCAAACTTTTTTGTAAACGTGTCCATTTTAACCTTATTGTTGACCTACGCGCTTTTACACGCGAAAATATTTGATATTTTTCGTATTTTTACGAAAATTGTTATTGTTATTGCTATATAGCGGTACATTATTTCACTTGACACGTGATAACTTCGCTGTTTATCGGTGGATTGTCGCGATTTCTTTGTTGACCTACAGCTCAAGACGTCTGCTTTCGTTTGAGTATAATTTTGGCATCCCATTTTTAAAAACAAATAGCTTTTTTGACAAAAAACCTTCTAAATTACTATCATTTTTCAAAGTCATTTTTTCAAAAACGGTTTAGTAAAAATTTCATTTAGTTATATCTGTTTGTAGGTCTCTTAAAGACCTTCCTAAATATATAGCACACGTATCGTGTGATTATATAGAACTTCAATATTTTTCTACTTTAAAAATTAAATTAAATCCTGTAAAAAATCAGTTTTTCCCGGTTTTCCAGGGAAATTTGTTCCCGGACCCCTAAATTTTATTACGCCATTCGCTCGCAAACGTCCAGCCGAAGAGAACGATACCACTCACGTGGCGCTCCGACTACCTGGAGCCGAGGAAATTGCGATTTGTGTTCCCGACCAAAACAACATCTCGTGGAGTGCTATATAAGTACTTGAAAATCCACCTAAGTCGGCCGCACAAACGGTTCACTTGTATACAAAAATTTTAATTTTTGTGCGATTTTGTTCAAACTTTTTTGTAAACGTGTCCATTTTAACCTTATTGTTGACCTACGCGCTTTTACACGCGAAAATATTTGATATTTTTCGTATTTTTACGAAAATTGTTATTGTTATTGCTATATAGCGGTACATTATTTCACTTGACACGTGATAACTTCGCTGTTTATCGGTGGATTGTCGCGATTTCTTTGTTGACCTACAGCTCAAGACGTCTGCTTTCGTTTGAGTATAATTTTGGCATCCCATTTTTAAAAACAAATAGCTTTTTTGACAAAAAACCTTCTAAATTACTATCATTTTTCAAAGTCATTTTTTCAAAAACGGTTTAGTAAAAATTTCATTTAGTTATATCTGTTTGTAGGTCTCTTAAAGACCTTCCTAAATATATAGCACACGTATCGTGTGATTATATAGAACTTCAATATTTTTCTACTTTAAAAATTAAATTAAATCCTGTAAAAAATCAGTTTTTCCCGGTTTTCCAGGGAAATTTGTTCCCGGACCCCTAAATTTTATTACGCCATTCGCTCGCAAACGTCCAGCCGAAGAGAACGATACCACTCACGTGGCGCTCCGACTACCTGGAGCCGAGGAAATTGCGATTTGTGTTCCCGACCAAAACAACATCTCGTGGAGTGCTATATAAGTACTTGAAAATCCACCTAAGTCGGCCGCACAAACGGTTCACTTGTATACAAAAATTTTAATTTTTGTGCGATTTTGTTCAAACTTTTTTGTAAACGTGTCCATTTTAACCTTATTGTTGACCTACGCGCTTTTACACGCGAAAATATTTGATATTTTTCGTATTTTTACGAAAATTGTTATTGTTATTGCTATATAGCGGTACATTATTTCACTTGACACGTGATAACTTCGCTGTTTATCGGTGGATTGTCGCGATTTCTTTGTTGACCTACAGCTCAAGACGTCTGCTTTCGTTTGAGTATAATTTTGGCATCCCATTTTTAAAAACAAATAGCTTTTTTGACAAAAAACCTTCTAAATTACTATCATTTTTCAAAGTCATTTTTTCAAAAACGGTTTAGTAAAAATTTCATTTAGTTATATCTGTTTGTAGGTCTCTTAAAGACCTTCCTAAATATATAGCACACGTATCGTGTGATTATATAGAACTTCAATATTTTTCTACTTTAAAAATTAAATTAAATCCTGTAAAAAATCAGTTTTTCCCGGTTTTCCAGGGAAATTTGTTCCCGGACCCCTAAATTTTATTACGCCATTCGCTCGCAAACGTCCAGCCGAAGAGAACGATACCACTCACGTGGCGCTCCGACTACCTGGAGCCGAGGAAATTGCGATTTGTGTTCCCGACCAAAACAACATCTCGTGGAGTGCTATATAAGTACTTGAAAATCCACCTAAGTCGGCCGCACAAACGGTTCACTTGTATACAAAAATTTTAATTTTTGTGCGATTTTGTTCAAACTTTTTTGTAAACGTGTCCATTTTAACCTTATTGTTGACCTACGCGCTTTTACACGCGAAAATATTTGATATTTTTCGTATTTTTACGAAAATTGTTATTGTTATTGCTATATAGCGGTACATTATTTCACTTGACACGTGATAACTTCGCTGTTTATCGGTGGATTGTCGCGATTTCTTTGTTGACCTACAGCTCAAGACGTCTGCTTTCGTTTGAGTATAATTTTGGCATCCCATTTTTAAAAACAAATAGCTTTTTTGACAAAAAACCTTCTAAATTACTATCATTTTTCAAAGTCATTTTTTCAAAAACGGTTTAGTAAAAATTTCATTTAGTTATATCTGTTTGTAGGTCTCTTAAAGACCTTCCTAAATATATAGCACACGTATCGTGTGATTATATAGAACTTCAATATTTTTCTACTTTAAAAATTAAATTAAATCCTGTAAAAAATCAGTTTTTCCCGGTTTTCCAGGGAAATTTGTTCCCGGACCCCTAAATTTTATTACGCCATTCGCTCGCAAACGTCCAGCCGAAGAGAACGATACCACTCACGTGGCGCTCCGACTACCTGGAGCCGAGGAAATTGCGATTTGTGTTCCCGACCAAAACAACATCTCGTGGAGTGCTATATAAGTACTTGAAAATCCACCTAAGTCGGCCGCACAAACGGTTCACTTGTATACAAAAATTTTAATTTTTGTGCGATTTTGTTCAAACTTTTTTGTAAACGTGTCCATTTTAACCTTATTGTTGACCTACGCGCTTTTACACGCGAAAATATTTGATATTTTTCGTATTTTTACGAAAATTGTTATTGTTATTGCTATATAGCGGTACATTATTTCACTTGACACGTGATAACTTCGCTGTTTATCGGTGGATTGTCGCGATTTCTTTGTTGACCTACAGCTCAAGACGTCTGCTTTCGTTTGAGTATAATTTTGGCATCCCATTTTTAAAAACAAATAGCTTTTTTGACAAAAAACCTTCTAAATTACTATCATTTTTCAAAGTCATTTTTTCAAAAACGGTTTAGTAAAAATTTCATTTAGTTATATCTGTTTGTAGGTCTCTTAAAGACCTTCCTAAATATATAGCACACGTATCGTGTGATTATATAGAACTTCAATATTTTTCTACTTTAAAAATTAAATTAAATCCTGTAAAAAATCAGTTTTTCCCGGTTTTCCAGGGAAATTTGTTCCCGGACCCCTAAATTTTATTACGCCATTCGCTCGCAAACGTCCAGCCGAAGAGAACGATACCACTCACGTGGCGCTCCGACTACCTGGAGCCGAGGAAATTGCGATTTGTGTTCCCGACCAAAACAACATCTCGTGGAGTGCTATATAAGTACTTGAAAATCCACCTAAGTCGGCCGCACAAACGGTTCACTTGTATACAAAAATTTTAATTTTTGTGCGATTTTGTTCAAACTTTTTTGTAAACGTGTCCATTTTAACCTTATTGTTGACCTACGCGCTTTTACACGCGAAAATATTTGATATTTTTCGTATTTTTACGAAAATTGTTATTGTTATTGCTATATAGCGGTACATTATTTCACTTGACACGTGATAACTTCGCTGTTTATCGGTGGATTGTCGCGATTTCTTTGTTGACCTACAGCTCAAGACGTTCGCTTTCGTTTGAGTATAATTTTGGCATCCCATTTTTAAAAACAAATAGCTTTTTTGACAAAAAACCTTCTAAATTACTATCATTTTTCAAAGTCATTTTTTCAAAAACGGTTTAGTAAAAATTTCATTTAGTTATATCTGTTTGTAGGTCTCTTAAAGACCTTCCTAAATATATAGCACACGTATCGTGTGATTATATAGAACTTCAATATTTTTCTACTTTAAAAATTAAATTAAATCCTGTAAAAAATCAGTTTTTCCCGGTTTTCCAGGGAAATTTGTTCCCGGACCCCTAAATTTTATTACGCCATTCGCTCGCAAACGTCCAGCCGAAGAGAACGATACCACTCACGTGGCGCTCCGACTACCTGGAGCCGAGGAAATTGCGATTTGTGTTCCCGACCAAAACAACATCTCGTGGAGTGCTATATAAGTACTTGAAAATCCACCTAAGTCGGCCGCACAAACGGTTCACTTGTATACAAAAATTTTAATTTTTGTGCGATTTTGTTCAAACTTTTTTGTAAACGTGTCCATTTTAACCTTATTGTTGACCTACGCGCTTTTACACGCGAAAATATTTGATATTTTTCGTATTTTTACGAAAATTGTTATTGTTATTGCTATATAGCGGTACATTATTTCACTTGACACGTGATAACTTCGCTGTTTATCGGTGGATTGTCGCGATTTCTTTGTTGACCTACAGCTCAAGACGTCTGCTTTCGTTTGAGTATAATTTTGGCATCCCATTTTTAAAAACAAATAGCTTTTTTGACAAAAAACCTTCTAAATTACTATCATTTTTCAAAGTCATTTTTTCAAAAACGGTTTAGTAAAAATTTCATTTAGTTATATCTGTTTGTAGGTCTCTTAAAGACCTTCCTAAATATATAGCACACGTATCGTGTGATTATATAGAACTTCAATATTTTTCTACTTTAAAAATTAAATTAAATCCTGTAAAAAATCAGTTTTTCCCGGTTTTCCAGGGAAATTTGTTCCCGGACCCCTAAATTTTATTACGCCATTCGCTCGCAAACGTCCAGCCGAAGAGAACGATACCACTCACGTGGCGCTCCGACTACCTGGAGCCGAGGAAATTGCGATTTGTGTTCCCGACCAAAACAACATCTCGTGGAGTGCTATATAAGTACTTGAAAATCCACCTAAGTCGGCCGCACAAACGGTTCACTTGTATACAAAAATTTTAATTTTTGTGCGATTTTGTTCAAACTTTTTTGTAAACGTGTCCATTTTAACCTTATTGTTGACCTACGCGCTTTTACACGCGAAAATATTTGATATTTTTCGTATTTTTACGAAAATTGTTATTGTTATTGCTATATAGCGGTACATTATTTCACTTGACACGTGATAACTTCGCTGTTTATCGGTGGATTGTCGCGATTTCTTTGTTGACCTACAGCTCAAGACGTCTGCTTTCGTTTGAGTATAATTTTGGCATCCCATTTTTAAAAACAAATAGCTTTTTTGACAAAAAACCTTCTAAATTACTATCATTTTTCAAAGTCATTTTTTTCAAAAACGGTTTAGTAAAAATTTCATTTAGTTATATCTGTTTGTAGGTCTCTTAAAGACCTTCCTAAATATATAGCACACGTATCGTGTGATTATATAGAACTTCAATATTTTTCTACTTTAAAAATTAAATTAAATCCTGTAAAAAATCAGTTTTTCCCGGTTTTCCAGGGAAATTTGTTCCCGGACCCCTAAATTTTATTACGCCATTCGCTCGCAAACGTCCAGCCGAAGAGAACGATACCACTCACGTGGCGCTCCGACTACCTGGAGCCGAGGAAATTGCGATTTGTGTTCCCGACCAAAACAACATCTCGTGGAGTGCTATATAAGTACTTGAAAATCCACCTAAGTCGGCCGCACAAACGGTTCACTTGTATACAAAAATTTTAATTTTTGTGCGATTTTGTTCAAACTTTTTTGTAAACGTGTCCATTTTAACCTTATTGTTGACCTACGCGCTTTTACACGCGAAAATATTTGATATTTTTCGTATTTTTACGAAAATTGTTATTGTTATTGCTATATAGCGGTACATTATTTCACTTGACACGTGATAACTTCGCTGTTTATCGGTGGATTGTCGCGATTTCTTTGTTGACCTACAGCTCAAGACGTCTGCTTTCGTTTGAGTATAATTTTGGCATCCCATTTTTAAAAACAAATAGCTTTTTTGACAAAAAACCTTCTAAATTACTATCATTTTTCAAAGTCATTTTTTCAAAAAACGGTTTAGTAAAAATTTCATTTAGTTATATCTGTTTGTAGGTCTCTTAAAGACCTTCCTAAATATATAGCACACGTATCGTGTGATTATATAGAACTTCAATATTTTTCTACTTTAAAAATTAAATTAAATCCTGTAAAAAATCAGTTTTTCCCGGTTTTCCAGGGAAATTTGTTCCCGGACCCCTAAATTTTATTACGCCATTCGCTCGCAAACGTCCAGCCGAAGAGAACGATACCACTCACGTGGCGCTCCGACTACCTGGAGCCGAGGAAATTGCGATTTGTGTTCCCGACCAAAACAACATCTCGTGGAGTGCTATATAAGTACTTGAAAATCCACCTAAGTCGGCCGCACAAACGGTTCACTTGTATACAAAAATTTTAATTTTTGTGCGATTTTGTTCAAACTTTTTTGTAAACGTGTCCATTTTAACCTTATTGTTGACCTACGCGCTTTTACACGCGAAAATATTTGATATTTTTCGTATTTTTACGAAAATTGTTATTGTTATTGCTATATAGCGGTACATTATTTCACTTGACACGTGATAACTTCGCTGTTTATCGGTGGATTGTCGCGATTTCTTTGTTGACCTACAGCTCAAGACGTCTGCTTTCGTTTGAGTATAATTTTGGCATCCCATTTTTAAAAACAAATAGCTTTTTTGACAAAAAACCTTCTAAATTACTATCATTTTTCAAAGTCATTTTTTCAAAAACGGTTTAGTAAAAATTTCATTTAGTTATATCTGTTTGTAGGTCTCTTAAAGACCTTCCTAAATATATAGCACACGTATCGTGTGATTATATAGAACTTCAATATTTTTCTACTTTAAAAATTAAATTAAATCCTGTAAAAAAATCAGTTTTTCCCCGGTTTTCCAGGGAAATTTGTTCCCGGACCCCTAAATTTTATTACGCCATTCGCTCGCAAACGTCCAGCCGAAGAGAAACGATACCACTCACGTGGCGCTCCGACTACCTGGAGCCGAGGAAATTGCGATTTGTGTTCCCGACCAAAACAACATCTCGTGGAGTGCTATATAAGTACTTGAAAATCCACCTAAGTCGGCCGCACAAACGGTTCACTTGTATACAAAAATTTTAATTTTTGTGCGATTTTGTTCAAACTTTTTTGTAAACGTGTCCATTTTAACCTTATTGTTGACCTACGCGCTTTTACACGCGAAAATATTTGATATTTTTCGTATTTTTTACGAAAATTGTTATTGTTATTGCTATATAGCGGTACATTATTTCACTTGACACGTGATAACTTCGCTGTTTATCGGTGGATTGTCGCGATTTCTTTGTTGACCTACAGCTCAAGACGTCTGCTTTCGTTTGAGTATAATTTTGGCATCCCATTTTTAAAAACAAATAGCTTTTTTGACAAAAAACCTTCTAAATTACTATCATTTTTCAAAGTCATTTTTTTCAAAAACGGTTTAGTAAAAAATTTCATTTAGTTATATCTGTTTGTAGGTCTCTTAAAGACCTTCCTAAATATATAGCACACGTATCGTGTGATTATATAGAACTTCAATATTTTTTCTACTTTAAAAATTAAATTAAATCCTGTAAAAAATCAGTTTTTTCCCGGTTTTCCAGGGAAATTTGTTCCCGGACCCCTAAATTTTATTACGCCATTCGCTCGCAAACGTCCAGCCGAAGAGAACGATACCACTCACGTGGCGCTCCGACTACCTGGAGCCGAGGAAATTGCGATTTGTGTTCCCGACCAAAACAACATCTCGTGGAGTGCTATATAAGTACTTGAAAATCCACCTAAGTCGGCCGCACAAACGGTTCACTTGTATACAAAAATTTTAATTTTTGTGCGATTTTTGTTCAAACTTTTTTGTAAACGTGTCCATTTTAACCTTATTGTTGACCTACGCGCTTTTACACGCGAAAATATTTGATATTTTTCGTATTTTTACGAAAATTGTTATTGTTATTGCTATATAGCGGTACATTATTTCACTTGACACGTGATAACTTCGCTGTTTATCGGTGGATTGTCGCGATTTCTTTGTTGACCTACAGCTCAAGACGTCTGCTTTCGTTTGAGTATAATTTTTGGCATCCCATTTTTAAAAACAAATAGCTTTTTTGACAAAAAAACCTTCTAAATTACTATCATTTTTCAAAGTCATTTTTTTCAAAAACGGTTTAGTAAAAAATTTCATTTAGTTTATATCTGTTTGTAGGTCTCTTAAAGACCTTCCTAAATATATAGCACACGTATCGTGTGATTATATAGAACTTCAATATTTTTCTACTTTAAAAATTAAATTAAATCCTGTAAAAAATCAGTTTTTTCCCGGTTTTTCCAGGGAAATTTGTTCCCGGACCCCTAAATTTTATTACGCCATTCGCTCGCAAACGTCCAGCCGAAGAGAACGATACCACTCACGTGGCGCTCCGACTACCCTGGAGCCGAGGAAATTGCGATTTGTGTTCCCGACCAAAACAACATCTCGTGGAGTGCTATATAAGTACTTGAAAATCCACCTAAGTCGGCCGCACAAACGGTTCACTTGTATACAAAAATTTTAATTTTTGTGCGATTTTGTTCAAACTTTTTTGTAAACGTGTCCATTTTAACCTTATTGTTGACCTACGCGCTTTTACACGCGAAAATATTTGATATTTTTCGTATTTTTTACGAAAATTGTTATTGTTATTGCTATATAGCGGTACATTATTTCACTTGACACGTGATAACTTCGCTGTTTATCGGTGGATTGTCGCGATTTCTTTGTTGACCTACAGCTCAAGACGTCTGCTTTCGTTTGAGTATAATTTTGGCATCCCATTTTTAAAAACAAATAGCTTTTTTGACAAAAAACCTTCTAAATTACTATCATTTTTCAAAGTCATTTTTTCAAAAACGGTTTAGTAAAAATTTCATTTAGTTATATCTGTTTGTAGGTCTCTTAAAGACCTTCCTAAATATATAGCACACGTATCGTGTGATTATATAGAACTTCAATATTTTTCTACTTTAAAAATTAAATTAAATCCTGTAAAAAATCAGTTTTTCCCGGTTTTCCAGGGAAATTTGTTCCCGGACCCCTAAATTTTATTACGCCATTCGCTCGCAAACGTCCAGCCGAAGAGAACGATACCACTCACGTGGCGCTCCGACTACCTGGAGCCGAGGAAATTGCGATTTGTGTTCCCGACCAAAACAACATCTCGTGGAGTGCTATATAAGTACTTGAAAATCCACCTAAGTCGGCCGCACAAACGGTTCACTTGTATACAAAAATTTTAATTTTTGTGCGATTTTGTTCAAACTTTTTTGTAAACGTGTCCATTTTAACCTTATTGTTGACCTACGCGCTTTTACACGCGAAAATATTTGATATTTTTCGTATTTTTACGAAAATTGTTATTGTTATTGCTATATAGCGGTACATTATTTCACTTGACACGTGATAACTTCGCTGTTTATCGGTGGATTGTCGCGATTTCTTTGTTGACCTACAGCTCAAGACGTCTGCTTTCGTTTGAGTATAATTTTGGCATCCCATTTTTAAAAACAAATAGCTTTTTTGACAAAAAACCTTCTAAATTACTATCATTTTTCAAAGTCATTTTTTCAAAAACGGTTTAGTAAAAATTTCATTTAGTTATATCTGTTTGTAGGTCTCTTAAAGACCTTCCTAAATATATAGCACACGTATCGTGTGATTATATAGAACTTCAATATTTTTCTACTTTAAAAATTAAATTAAATCCTGTAAAAAATCAGTTTTTCCCGGTTTTCCAGGGAAATTTGTTCCCGGACCCCTAAATTTTATTACGCCATTCGCTCGCAAACGTCCAGCCGAAGAGAACGATACCACTCACGTGGCGCTCCGACTACCTGGAGCCGAGGAAATTGCGATTTGTGTTCCCGACCAAAACAACATCTCGTGGAGTGCTATATAAGTACTTGAAAATCCACCTAAGTCGGCCGCACAAACGGTTCACTTGTATACAAAAATTTTAATTTTTGTGCGATTTTGTTCAAACTTTTTTGTAAACGTGTCCATTTTAACCTTATTGTTGACCTACGCGCTTTTACACGCGAAAATATTTGATATTTTTCGTATTTTTACGAAAATTGTTATTGTTATTGCTATATAGCGGTACATTATTTCACTTGACACGTGATAACTTCGCTGTTTATCGGTGGATTGTCGCGATTTCTTTGTTGACCTACAGCTCAAGACGTCTGCTTTCGTTTGAGTATAATTTTGGCATCCCATTTTTAAAAACAAATAGCTTTTTTGACAAAAAACCTTCTAAATTACTATCATTTTTCAAAGTCATTTTTTCAAAAACGGTTTAGTAAAAATTTCATTTAGTTATATCTGTTTGTAGGTCTCTTAAAGACCTTCCTAAATATATAGCACACGTATCGTGTGATTATATAGAACTTCAATATTTTTCTACTTTAAAAATTAAATTAAATCCTGTAAAAAATCAGTTTTTCCCGGTTTTCCAGGGAAATTTGTTCCCGGACCCCTAAATTTTATTACGCCATTCGCTCGCAAACGTCCAGCCGAAGAGAACGATACCACTCACGTGGCGCTCCGACTACCTGGAGCCGAGGAAATTGCGATTTGTGTTCCCGACCAAAACAACATCTCGTGGAGTGCTATATAAGTACTTGAAAATCCACCTAAGTCGGCCGCACAAACGGTTCACTTGTATACAAAAATTTTAATTTTTGTGCGATTTTGTTCAAACTTTTTTGTAAACGTGTCCATTTTAACCTTATTGTTGACCTACGCGCTTTTACACGCGAAAATATTTGATATTTTTCGTATTTTTACGAAAATTGTTATTGTTATTGCTATATAGCGGTACATTATTTCACTTGACACGTGATAACTTCGCTGTTTATCGGTGGATTGTCGCGATTTCTTTGTTGACCTACAGCTCAAGACGTCTGCTTTCGTTTGAGTATAATTTTGGCATCCCATTTTTAAAAACAAATAGCTTTTTTGACAAAAAACCTTCTAAATTACTATCATTTTTCAAAGTCATTTTTTCAAAAACGGTTTTAGTAAAAATTTCATTTAGTTATATCTGTTTGTAGGTCTCTTAAAGACCTTCCTAAATATATAGCACACGTATCGTGTGATTATATAGAACTTCAATATTTTTCTACTTTAAAAATTAAATTAAATCCTGTAAAAAATCAGTTTTTCCCGGTTTTCCAGGGAAATTTGTTCCCGGACCCCTAAATTTTATTACGCCATTCGCTCGCAAACGTCCAGCCGAAGAGAACGATACCACTCACGTGGCGCTCCGACTACCTGGAGCCGAGGAAATTGCGATTTGTGTTCCCGACCAAAACAACATCTCGTGGAGTGCTATATAAGTACTTGAAAATCCACCTAAGTCGGCCGCACAAACGGTTCACTTGTATACAAAAATTTTAATTTTTGTGCGATTTTGTTCAAACTTTTTTGTAAACGTGTCCATTTTAACCTTATTGTTGACCTACGCGCTTTTACACGCGAAAATATTTGATATTTTTCGTATTTTTACGAAAATTGTTATTGTTATTGCTATATAGCGGTACATTATTTCACTTGACACGTGATAACTTCGCTGTTTATCGGTGGATTGTCGCGATTTCTTTGTTGACCTACAGCTCAAGACGTCTGCTTTCGTTTGAGTATAATTTTGGCATCCCATTTTTAAAAACAAATAGCTTTTTTGACAAAAAACCTTCTAAATTACTATCATTTTTCAAAGTCATTTTTTCAAAAACGGTTTAGTAAAAATTTCATTTAGTTATATCTGTTTGTAGGTCTCTTAAAGACCTTCCTAAATATATAGCACACGTATCGTGTGATTATATAGAACTTCAATATTTTTCTACTTTAAAAATTAAATTAAATCCTGTAAAAAATCAGTTTTTCCCGGTTTTCCAGGGAAATTTGTTCCCGGACCCCTAAATTTTATTACGCCATTCGCTCGCAAACGTCCAGCCGAAGAGAACGATACCACTCACGTGGCGCTCCGACTACCTGGAGCCGAGGAAATTGCGATTTGTGTTCCCGACCAAAACAACATCTCGTGGAGTGCTATATAAGTACTTGAAAATCCACCTAAGTCGGCCGCACAAACGGTTCACTTGTATACAAAAATTTTAATTTTTGTGCGATTTTGTTCAAACTTTTTTGTAAACGTGTCCATTTTAACCTTATTGTTGACCTACGCGCTTTTACACGCGAAAATATTTGATATTTTTCGTATTTTTACGAAAATTGTTATTGTTATTGCTATATAGCGGTACATTATTTCACTTGACACGTGATAACTTCGCTGTTTATCGGTGGATTGTCGCGATTTCTTTGTTGACCTACAGCTCAAGACGTCTGCTTTCGTTTGAGTATAATTTTGGCATCCCATTTTTAAAAACAAATAGCTTTTTTGACAAAAAACCTTCTAAATTACTATCATTTTTCAAAGTCATTTTTTCAAAAACGGTTTAGTAAAAATTTCATTTAGTTATATCTGTTTGTAGGTCTCTTAAAGACCTTCCTAAATATATAGCACACGTATCGTGTGATTATATAGAACTTCAATATTTTTCTACTTTAAAAATTAAATTAAATCCTGTAAAAAATCAGTTTTTCCCGGTTTTCCAGGGAAATTTGTTCCCGGACCCCTAAATTTTATTACGCCATTCGCTCGCAAACGTCCAGCCGAAGAGAACGATACCACTCACGTGGCGCTCCGACTACCTGGAGCCGAGGAAATTGCGATTTGTGTTCCCGACCAAAACAACATCTCGTGGAGTGCTATATAAGTACTTGAAAATCCACCTAAGTCGGCCGCACAAACGGTTCACTTGTATACAAAAATTTTAATTTTTGTGCGATTTTGTTCAAACTTTTTTGTAAACGTGTCCATTTTAACCTTATTGTTGACCTACGCGCTTTTACACGCGAAAATATTTGATATTTTTCGTATTTTTACGAAAATTGTTATTGTTATTGCTATATAGCGGTACATTATTTCACTTGACACGTGATAACTTCGCTGTTTATCGGTGGATTGTCGCGATTTCTTTGTTGACCTACAGCTCAAGACGTCTGCTTTCGTTTGAGTATAATTTTGGCATCCCATTTTTAAAAACAAATAGCTTTTTTGACAAAAAACCTTCTAAATTACTATCATTTTTCAAAGTCATTTTTTCAAAAACGGTTTAGTAAAAATTTCATTTAGTTATATCTGTTTGTAGGTCTCTTAAAGACCTTCCTAAATATATAGCACACGTATCGTGTGATTATATAGAACTTCAATATTTTTCTACTTTAAAAATTAAATTAAATCCTGTAAAAAATCAGTTTTTCCCGGTTTTCCAGGGAAATTTGTTCCCGGACCCCTAAATTTTATTACGCCATTCGCTCGCAAACGTCCAGCCGAAGAGAACGATACCACTCACGTGGCGCTCCGACTACCTGGAGCCGAGGAAATTGCGATTTGTGTTCCCGACCAAAACAACATCTCGTGGAGTGCTATATAAGTACTTGAAAATCCACCTAAGTCGGCCGCACAAACGGTTCACTTGTATACAAAAATTTTAATTTTTGTGCGATTTTGTTCAAACTTTTTTGTAAACGTGTCCATTTTAACCTTATTGTTGACCTACGCGCTTTTACACGCGAAAATATTTGATATTTTTCGTATTTTTACGAAAATTGTTATTGTTATTGCTATATAGCGGTACATTATTTCACTTGACACGTGATAACTTCGCTGTTTATCGGTGGATTGTCGCGATTTCTTTGTTGACCTACAGCTCAAGACGTCTGCTTTCGTTTGAGTATAATTTTGGCATCCCATTTTTAAAAACAAATAGCTTTTTTGACAAAAAACCTTCTAAATTACTATCATTTTTCAAAGTCATTTTTTCAAAAACGGTTTAGTAAAAATTTCATTTAGTTATATCTGTTTGTAGGTCTCTTAAAGACCTTCCTAAATATATAGCACACGTATCGTGTGATTATATAGAACTTCAATATTTTTCTACTTTAAAAATTAAATTAAATCCTGTAAAAAATCAGTTTTTCCCGGTTTTCCAGGGAAATTTGTTCCCGGACCCCTAAATTTTATTACGCCATTCGCTCGCAAACGTCCAGCCGAAGAGAACGATACCACTCACGTGGCGCTCCGACTACCTGGAGCCGAGGAAATTGCGATTTGTGTTCCCGACCAAAACAACATCTCGTGGAGTGCTATATAAGTACTTGAAAATCCACCTAAGTCGGCCGCACAAACGGTTCACTTGTATACAAAAATTTTAATTTTTGTGCGATTTTGTTCAAACTTTTTTGTAAACGTGTCCATTTTAACCTTATTGTTGACCTACGCGCTTTTACACGCGAAAATATTTGATATTTTTCGTATTTTTACGAAAATTGTTATTGTTATTGCTATATAGCGGTACATTATTTCACTTGACACGTGATAACTTCGCTGTTTATCGGTGGATTGTCGCGATTTCTTTGTTGACCTACAGCTCAAGACGTCTGCTTTCGTTTGAGTATAATTTTGGCATCCCATTTTTAAAAACAAATAGCTTTTTTGACAAAAAACCTTCTAAATTACTATCATTTTTCAAAGTCATTTTTTCAAAAACGGTTTAGTAAAAATTTCATTTAGTTATATCTGTTTGTAGGTCTCTTAAAGACCTTCCTAAATATATAGCACACGTATCGTGTGATTATATAGAACTTCAATATTTTTCTACTTTAAAAATTAAATTAAATCCTGTAAAAAATCAGTTTTTCCCGGTTTTCCAGGGAAATTTGTTCCCGGACCCCTAAATTTTATTACGCCATTCGCTCGCAAACGTCCAGCCGAAGAGAACGATACCACTCACGTGGCGCTCCGACTACCTCGAGCCAAAGAAATTGCGAGTTTTTTGCCCGCCCACCCACCCATATTTCTTCAGCCATATCGATTCCGGAGGCTTTCGGCGAACACTTTTCTACACCCTACTTACTTTGGGAGGCCATAGCTCCGGAGTCGATAGTGCTAGAGGGCTGCGGTTGGTGGCGTTGGACTGACGCTAGACTGTTCTAAATTCCCTTTGTATTTTTGGTGCTCTCAGCCCAGAAATCTGTTTTTGGCAGCCGTGCTTGTGTCTCTGGCACTAAAAATTTTGTACTTTTTCGGTCTTTTTACACGCTTTTTGTTGGAAAGAAGCGTATATTCGTAGAAGCGACCACAGGGAGTAGCGGCTAGGGTCCCTCCGACGTCCTGACGCACTTGGAGCGCGAACACCTGAAACAAAAAACGAAGTTATTAATACACTTTTTATATAAATCGCCAAATTTAAACTTTTATCTTTTATACAATTTTATTTTTACACTTTTACAACTTTTACAAGAATTAGGATTAAGACTGTATTTACCACTTTTACAAATTTACCACAAATATATTTACTCGGTTGGGTTAGGGGTATAACTTGGTTGTCCTATCCCTATCCTGATCCTAAATCCCCAAGGCACGATCCCCTCTACCAGCATGTTCCGAACCCCGGCAAAGAAATCCTCAGCCTCATCTCCGCCACTTACTCCCCCAAGACAAATGCACAAAACCAGCAGCTTTCATACCCAGACGAAAGTCCGGAGGGACGAAGGGGAGCAAGAGGCGGCAAAAATCCTTTTCCCAGAGGTGAGCCCAGCTCCAGTTGCACAGCCAAGCCGGTTGCAGGAGGCGAGGGCATGGGTGACGAAAGCCAAGATGGCTCTCAACGCGTCGCGTAATCTGAAGACTGATATAAAGGCTTCCGTCACCCAGGCCATCGACCGGCTTTACCAAATGATTAAGGAGGCCGAAGCTGCAAAAACCGTGCGCCCTTCTTCGCAGACACCTAGTGGAGCAGACGTGGAGGAACGCACGGTCTATCCGCAACCCCGGGAAGATGAGCGCTCACCAAAGCAAGCAGAAGGGAATGCTCAAGTCTCTCAGTTGCTCACCTCGCTGGCCGAACATAGCCAGCTAATGAGGGAGAGCAACGAGAAGGCTGAGCAGTTAAAGGAGGCCCTAAAAGAGAGGAAAGAGTCCCTGGGAGTGGCTACTTACGCGAGTGTAGCGGCGAGCGCAAAGGGGCGAAAACGCCCGGAGCCCACTGCGCTGCACTCGGTGGTGGTCACGTCCAGGGACGAAATGGAAACAGGGGAAGAGGTGCTGGACCGGGTCAGGACGGCCATTAATGCTCGGTCAGGATGCGTGCACATCGACCGCATCAGAAAGGCCAAAGACAGGAAGATTGTCATCGGTTGTAGAAGCGAAGAGGAGCGGAACAGGGTACAATCGCGAATTGAGGCAGCAGACGATCAGCTCGAGGTCCTGGCGGTAAAAAACCAGGACCCCCTCATCATCCTCAGGGACGTCCTTGCCTCACACAAGGACGAGGAAATCCTGGAGTTCCTGAGGATGCAAAACAGGAACCTGTTCCGTGACCTCCCAACCGATGACGATCGGGCCGAAATTAAATATAGGAAAAGGGCAAAGAGTGCCATACTGTGCCACGTGGTACTTAAAGTATCACCCGCTCTCTGGTCGAGGTTTCTCGAGGCGTCTGAGGTCTACCTCGATCTCCAGCTCATTGGAGCGGAGGACCAGTCTCCGCTGGTCCAATGCTCAATGTGTCTGGGGTACGGGCACAGCAGGCGCCTCTGCACGGAGAAAATTGAGAAGTGTGGATACTGCGGCGGCCCTCACCAGCGAAACGATTGCGCGGAGAAGCTCGCCAACGCACAACCCACTTGCTGTAACTGCACGAAGGCCAGCCTGGAGACGACGGGGCATAATGCTTTTAGCATGGACTGCCCCGTCCGACGCAAGTGGGATGCGCTGGCTCGAGCGAAGACCGCGTACTGCTGAGGGCCCCCCGGGAGACGACGTGGCGAGGGACGGCAGGGAATATAAAAAACTAGCGGATACAAACGAGTCGACAGAGTCGATAAAACCAAGCCCGAGCTGCGACGGCGCGGTGCACAGAAAGAAATGGCGCAAAAATAATTGTATCTGGTTTTGTGAAAAATCAGAAAAATTAAAACCAGTAACCATACCCACCGTGCTATCGCAGATCGATGAATCCTCCAAGGCCCACACCGCAGTAACAAGTAGTTCCAATGATATTCCCTGCCCCCAGTATGGAGAAGCAGAGTGCAGAACACGACGTAGCGCTCCCCGAAAAACCGCACAGCACCTGCAAAAGAAACATAAAATAAGACAACAACACCGACACGCAGCGCTCATGGCGAAAAACGCAAAGCCAAAAATAAATTGTAGGGTGTATGTTATACATCACCCCATTTATTAAAATTGCAATAGCGAAACGGCCATAACACAGAAAAAGCGTGACAAAAAATACGGTGCTGAAGCAAGTGGCTCCTTCTGCTAAACTTGCCCAAAATCCTAATACTCACATATACATACCCAGCATTAATGGAATCAGGAACCCAAAGTCTCTGACCACGTTAGAGGGACGAAGAGCAAAAATCCTAAGAAAAAAAAAAAAAAAAAAAAAACCTAACCTAACCTAACCTAACCTTTTTTTTTTTTTTTTTTTTTTCGGGGGGAAATCCTCATGGACTTCCTCCGCCTGGGGAGAGGCGGAGGGGCGTGCCGGACTCTTACCGGCTAAAACCCCCCGGTGTCTCCTCCTCGCACGTGCGCGTGGGGCCGCGGGAATCCGGATTCTTCCGCAGCCCCACACTGGTGCCGGCCCGGTCTGTCCGGGCCTCAGCTCCTGCACGGGGTAGTGAGGTGTACAACTACCCCGTGCACCGCCTCAGGGGCGCGCGCCGACACCCGCGCGCGCCTCCGCCTCGGAACCTAACCTAACCTAACCTAACCTAACCTAACCTAACCTAACCTAACCTAACCTAACCTAACCTAACCTAACCTAACCTAACCTAACCTAACCTTTTTTTTTTTTTTTTTTTTTTTTTTTTTTTGATAAGGCGGGGGAATCCTCATGGACACCCACCCACTCGGGGGAGCAGATGGGTAGTGTCAGACTCTTACTGACTAAACCTGAACCGCCGTGCACCGTCATCCGCGTTTAGCGTTGGCGCGTGGTAATGCGTTGCAATTCGTCACGCGCCAACCGCGGGGATCCATCGGCCAATAAGCCGATGGCTCACTTTCGTGATTGGAGGCCGAAGTGTAAAAGGCTTCGGCCTCCGCGCCTCGTATTGGAACCACACCCGATGCTACGAAATGTGGCTCCCCGTCGTGGGTCCTATACACGGACGACATGCACCCCCGTGCCTGTCGCCCAGGGCCCTAGTTAGGGCGGGAGATCGCGCTCATGCGCGGCTCTGCGCCGCCCCACTCGACGTCGGCGTATCTGGGGCGCGTCGGGGTCGTCCTCCCGAGCGCGCTCCGCCGCCTCCTTCTGGGACATGACGGTCTCACAGAAGGAGGACAGCGCGTCCCACGCTGCGCGACTGCTGAGCGCGGATGCGACAACAGCCGACAACGCGGAGACGTCCACGCCTCCCAGCGCCGCCTGGAGAACGGCGCGGGGCTCGGCGAAGGTGGGACACACGGCCAGGGTGTGCAGCGCGGTGTCATCGCTGGCACCGCACTGGTGGCAAGCCGTGGTCCCCTCCCTCCTGGCGACCCGGCACAGGTAATGGCCAAAGGCCCCGTGCCCGGTCAGTACCTGCGTGAGGCGGTAGGTCAATAAACCGTACCGCCTCTCCACCCACGGTTGGAGATGTGGGCGGATCGCTTCGATGGTGACCCGTCCCGCCGACGGTCTCGCGAGCCGAAGCTCCCAATTCCGCATGGTGACGAGACGGGCCTGTCTTCTCCATAGCTCGCGCTGCCTCGGCATGGGGTCGGTACCCCGGGACCGGAGCTCGGTGCAACGGGTGTAAAGGTCCGTTAGCACCTTCGCGTCCAGATCCCAAGGCGGTGTCCCAGCCAAGACACACGCGGCTTCGTGACCGACGGTCCGGTAGGCCCGGACGATCCTGTTGGCAACAGCACGCTGCGAACCAAGTAGGACCGCCCGGTTATCGGCCGTCAGTCGGTCACTCCAAATGGGTGCGCCGTACAGAGCCATCGATCTAATGACCGAGGCATATAGACGGCGACACCCAACGTCGGGGCCCCCGACATTTGGCAGGAGCCTTCCGAGGGCCGCAGCGGCGGACCGAAGCCTCGGCGCCAACCGCTGAAAATGCTCCCGGAAGCTCAACCGCCCGTCGAGGACCAGGCCGAGATACTTCATTGTGCCCGACAGTGGGATCCTCGCGTCCTCCACCGTCAGGCACAAATCCGTATGTCTGCTCCGGGGGCCGTGTAGCAAAAGTGCTTCGGTCTTCCCCAGAGCGACGTCCAATCCAAGCATCCGGATGCGACCTACGACGAGCTGCACGCCGCAGGTAGCACGCCGGATGCACTCCTCCTGGGTGGTCCCTCTGACCAACACCAGGGTGTCGTCTGCATAGCAGACGACCTCCGTCTGACAGAGGAGGGCACCGCGAAGCACCCAATCGTACCCGATGTTCCACAAGAGAGGTCCTAAGACTGACCCCTGTGGAACACCGCGCCCGGTGGGTTGCAGCTGCGGGCCCATCACTCCGGAGTACGCGACATGCCTGTCGCGTAGGTAGTCCGCCACGATGTGCTGGAGGTAGAGGGGCGCCCCGTGATAACGAAGCGCCGCCTCAATGCACTGGTGCGGCAGCGAGTTGAAGGCGTTCGCGATGTCGAGCGACACCGCTAGCGCCATTCCTCCCCGCGCCGCAGCCTCCGTGGCGAACCTCTTGACGTGGCTCAGGGCGTCCAGCGTAGACCGGCCCGCCCTGAAGCCAAACTGGGAGGCCGACAAGTCGGGTCCCGTGCCCGTCAGATGCCGAACGATGCGGGCGGCGATGACGCGCTCAAAGAGCTTGCCCGCCTCGTCCAGCAGAACGATAGGCCGGTAGCCCGAAGGCGAGTCGGCCGGGCGTCCCTCCTTGCGAAGGAGGACGAGCTGCCCCGTCTTCCAGACTTTGGGGAATCTCCCCGCCACTAAACAGGCGTTGAAGAGACCCCGCAGCCGGTCCTTCAGGGGACCCACAGCCAAGGCAATAGCCCGAGCCGGTACCCCGTCAGGTCCAGGAGCAGTCGTCTTCGTTCGGAGGCGTTGGGTACACGCCTCGAACTCTCCTTCGGTTATCTCCTCCAGCTGTTCCCGCGAAAACGCGGTACCCATAGCTGGAGGGATAAAGTCAGTCCGGTGGGATGGGAACAGGGACGAAACGATGTTCCGGAGGAGCTGAGGCTCCATGGACTCCGTAATCGGGGGCGCTGCGACGCGAAGTTTATTCCGCGCCGCCAGGTACGGGCGACCCCACGGATCCCGGTTCAGCTCCTCGTACATCTCCTGCCTTGCTGCGGCCTTCGCCTGCAGAATGGCCAGGCGGAGATTTGATCTGGCCGTGCGGTAGGCCCTGTAAAGAGGGGCCTCCGCGGCCTCGTCCCTGTGCCTAGAGCGATGGCGTGTGTACCGGCGTTGCGCCTCAACACACGCCTCCCTAAGCCCTGCGATCTCTGGCGACCACCAGTAGACTGCCCGTCTGTTGGGTCTTCTCCGGACGCGAGGCATCGCTGCGTCGCAAACCGACGTAAGCGTTCTGCGAAACAACTCCGCCTCGTCGTCAATCGAGAGACCCGACGGTGGTGCGCACCAGTCACTGATGATGGCCGCCTCGATCAGCAGTTCCCTGTCAATCCGTTTTAGGGCCCATCGTGGAGGGCCTGAGTTCGGGGTCGGCCGAACCCTGGGCCCCCTGGAGGGAGAGACGCTGAACCGAATGTACCTGTGATCAGACAGCGTCTCCATCCCTACCACGACACGCCAGTCGTTTATGCGCCCGGCAATGGCCTGGGAGCAGAATGACAGGTCCACGATGGACCCGCCATTATGCCGGACGCAAGTCTGGGTGCGACCCCGGTTGAGTAGGACAAAGTCCAACCCCAGGGCCCACTCCTCCAGTAATTCCCCGCGCCGGTCTGTTGCCGGTTCCCCCCAAGCCGTGCTCTTGGCATTGAGGTCCCCCAGCAGAATGACCGGGCGGGGTGCCAGCACTCGAACAAGGGCCTCCAGTTCGGCCATAAATGACTCAAACTCGGAGAGACCCCTGTTCGGTGAGAAATACGCGCCGATGACGGCGTACGACCCCCATGACGCGGCGACATATCCAGAGCCCCTACGGATAGTGTGTAGGGGCTGGGAACGCGTGCCTGTTGCGGCGACGACAGCGACGGACCCGTCAAGGTCCCCCGCCCAGTTGGGCCGGGGGGGGACAAAGTAGGGCTCCGCCACCACCGCAACGTCAATCTCCCACTCCGCCAGTGCCTGTAGGAGGAGATCCTGGGCACCGGCGCAGTGGTTGATGTTCCCCTGGAGGAAGAGATGTGGGCGGACTTGGTCCATTAAGTCTCCATCATCTCCTCCGTGCGGGGCGCGACCTGCGCCCTCGCTGCGTCATTTTGGGGCCGCACTGAGGCCCTCTTGTTCCTGGTCGGGGCCGGGGGAGCACATCCCCGGCTGCCCATCTGGTGGTCCGCCTTGCGCCCCCTCTGCACGCAGATGGGGCATTTGGCGGGCTCACCGCAGGATGCCGCCTTGTGGCCGGGCTGTGCACACCTGTAACACAGCCCGCTGCGGTCCGTCTCGCCGGTGCACACGGGCCTAGTGTGTCCGATCTCCAGGCATCGGAAACACTTCATGGGCCGTGCTGCAAGTTGCACCACACGAGCGGAGCTCCAGCCAACCAAGAACTTTTTGGCCCTCGTCGTGACGAGCTTGGGGGCAGCGACCAGCGGGCACTTCACCAGGGCGGTGAACATGCCCCCGGGGCCCAGCCTAAGCTCGCCGACCGTCACCGTGCCGGGAGGACACTGGCCCTTCGCCATGACGGCTGCAGTGAGGTCCTCCTTAGTGACGGAGTCATCCAGGTCTGTCACCCGGAGCTCCGCGCACTTGCAAGGTCTGTGGACCCTCACTGTGCCATCCTCGTAGATGGCCTTCAGCCGCTCGGCCATCAGGTCCGCCCCCTCTCGGCTCAGGTTCCTGGGGAGCTCGAGTACTCGAGCTCCCGTCTGGGACCTTTTGATCCGGATGGGATCGACCGCCATGTCGATCCCCAGCTCGGCGACATTGATATGTCGCCGCGCCTTCTCCAGGACCTGGGCGTACGTGAGCCCTTGGCTGGCAGCCTCGGGCTCAATCGTTAAGACAACGGCGGGCGTCTGAGCCGCACGCCGCTGCCTCTGGGCCATCTTCCTCCGCTGTCTACCGCTCTGCTTCTTGGACGGTGTCTTCCTGGCGGGTCTGGGTTTGGGGGCCTCTGTCCTGACCCTGTTCCTCACCCTTTTCCGCCGGGAGACCTCGGTCCAGCCACCAGCTTCATCAGCGCCCGCACTCTGCTCTGGTGCAGCAGGTTTAGGCGCCGGCCTTGAAGCCGGTTTGGTAGCAGGCTTGGCGGTGGCAACCCTCGCAGCCGCCCTGGGAGCCGGCTTGGGGGCCGGTCCAGGTCGCTGCTTCGGAGCCGGGCCGGGAGTCGGCCTCGGTGCCGGTTTGGGAGTCGCCGCTTTTGGAGGCTGCTTCAGTGCCGGGCCGGGAGTCGGCTTCGGTGCCGGGCCGGGAGCCGGCCTCGGAGCCGGTCTGGGAGTCGGCTTTGGTGCCGACCGAGGCTGCTTGGGTGCGGGCTTGGCGGGCTGCTTGGCGGCTGGTTTGGGCCCTCTGCCCACAACCTCCGCGCAGCTTCGCCTGTCCGCCGCCAGGGGTGGGCGTAAAACCCGCTCCGGCGGAAGCAGCTCTTTCACCCCGGCCAGCTTGGCGTCCATCATTGTCCCGACCGACAACATGATGGACCGCTGGAACTCAGCCATGTCGAACGCTGCAGGGGCCCGCTCGCGCACCACGAGCATCTGGCCCCTGAGGTCTTCGACCTCTTTGCTCAGCCGAGCATTGTCGGCGAGCAACCGCTCCACGCAGGTGGAGCTTGTCAGAGAGCGAACGCCATCCTGGACAAGCTCCACCGCATCCTTGAGACGCTTGATGTAGGTCCCCTTGATGTTCTTGGAGGTGCGCGCTACCTCCAAGATCGACAGGAGACCACTGTCGATGCGCTCTTTGACGGAGGAGGGGTCGGTCGGCTGCGAGCCGGAACTAATGAGGTCCCGGACAGCCGCCCGAGCCTCCCTCCTCTGTCTCTCCTCCTCCTCCTTCTCCGCCGACGCACGGGCGTCAGGTGTCTGCGCCGCTTCAGCGGCGAGCGCCCTGTACAGCTCGCGCTGTCGGCTGAGCCCCACGTAACGACCGTGGGTCACACGACCGCGGGACTGCGTGGACGATGCTAATGAGACATCGCTCTCGCAGCCCGAAGCGGCGCGGCTACCCACGTCGTCTTCTTCCCCGACCGAACCACGTCGTGGACGCTTCCGGCCGAGCTTCCCGGAGACGGAGCTATCTCGGGACCGGCAAGGCGCCGGCACCTCAAACTCCATCTCCACCTCCTCAGGGCGACCGGTGGTCGTCGCCTGAGCGTCCATGGCGAGCCTCTCGAGCACCACTCGAGGCTCTCTCGCCATGCACTCCGCACTCTCGGCGTGACTCAGCCTGCTCGCAGACCGAGTCACCCTCCCCTCCCCCCCCAATGACGGCTCGTGGGTTTCCCCACTCGCCGAGGCAGATGTTGGCGCCAGCAAATACGTGCGCCTGAACTCCGAGGAGCCACGGGATTCTGGTCGACCTGAGGCCTCCCTACCCGCTTGCTGATTTTGTTTTCCATCTGACTGTTCCATGATTTTTGTTTTGTGATGCCCTAATGACGGAGTACCCCTCCGCCATGCAGCCCCTAGCCGGGCATCGGAAGCGTAGGCTTCAGGGTAATTTTTTTATAGTGGTTTTCTTCCACGTAGCCCCCTTCCTGTAAGGGAAGGCGGCCCCCGGTCCCGTCCTGAAAAGGACAGGATTACGGGTTGGCCGGCGGTGACCGGAGTCCTGCCCGACGAATCGGGCCCGCCGCCCGCGAATGCGCCCCCAATCTCTCAAAAGAGAGAAAGGAGGGCAAACATACCGGCCGTCGCCGCGATTCGGAATACGTCCGAGACGCCGACGAGCCACTACCGCTCACCTCAACCGTTCCTCCTCTAACGAGGAGGTAAAGGAGAGAGAGCACCACCCGTTGCCGTTGCCCGGAATATCCAGGACGCCAACGGGTCGCGACCGACAGCGATCGCCCTACCGCCCACCACTGCTACTTGGATAACGTCCAAGACGCCTGTGGGCCGCGATGTTCGACCAGCAAAAGGCACCGATCAAACCCGCATGTCCGCTCCCTCCGCCATCCCCCCCAAAAAGAAGGTCAGGAGGAGGAAGCACTGCGCCCGCTGCCGCTACCCAGAATGAGTCCAGGACGCCAGCGGGCCGCGATGTCCAGCCAGCAAAAACACCGACCAAACTCGCACGTCCGCTCCCTCTACCATCCCCCCCAAAAAGAAGGTCAGGAGGAGGAAGCACTGCGCCCGCTGCCGCTACCCAGAATGAGTCCAGGACGCCAGCGGGCCGCGATGTCCAGCCAGCAAAACCACTGACCGAACTCGCCCAACAGCTCCACTCGACCGTCCCCCGCGCGCATGGGGGCACGGAGAGAGAGCGACCCACTGCCGCTACTCGGAATAAGTCCGAGACGCCAGCAGGTCGAACAACACGCGGTGACCTGGACAGATAGGCCACCGCCGTCCGCCCACCACATGGAGAAGTGGGCAGACCCAACGCCTGCCGCCGCTACTCGGAGTACGTCCGAGACGCCGGCAGGTTGCGACATCCGGCCCGCAGTAAACACAGACCGAACTCGCACGACCGCTCCCTCCGCCATCCCCCCCAAAAAGAAGGTCAGGAGGAGGAAGCACTGCACCCGCTGCCGCTACCCGGAATGAGTCCGAGACGCCAGCAGGTGACCACCACGCGGCGGTCTGGACAGATCAGACCCCGCCGTCCACCCACAAGAATGTGGGCAGACTCACCGCCCGCCGCCGCTACTCGGAATACGTCCGAGACGCCGGCAGGCCGCGATGTCTAGCCAGCAGTTGACACTGGCCAGACCCGCCGCGGCTGTCACAACCTCAGGCTGAGGAGCGACCCCGCTGCTGGAGCTGTCCGCGCCGGTAAACCGGTACCGCACATATCTGTGCGGCATTCCCTTATCCGCAACCTAGGGACGCGCCCGGTAGGGGTCCAGCAACCCCTCTCCCGCAGGATGCACCACTCCCGCGGGTCCGGGAACCTAACCTTTTTTTTTTTTTTTTTTTTTTTTTTTTTTCGGGGGGAAATCCTCATGGACTTCCTCCGCCTGGGGAGAGGCGGAGGGGCGTGCCGGACTCTTACCGGCTAAAACCCCCCGGTGTCTCCTCCTCGCACGTGCGCGTGGGGCCGCGGGAATCCGGATTCTTCCGCAGCCCCACACTGGTGCCGGCCCGGTCTGTCCGGGCCTCAGCTCCTGCACGGGGTAGTGAGGTGTACAACTACCCCGTGCACCGCCTCAGGGGCGCGCGCCGACACCCGCGCGCGCCTCCGCCTCGGGTCCATCGAATAGGGGGCGGGGACTTCCCCAAGTCCCTCGCCCCTGGACCCATTCATGGGGGGCGGAGAAGGGCGTTGTCCGCCCTTCCCCTGCGCCCGGTGCGTCTTCTGCGGCCGGGGAAGGGAGTCGAGATCTCCCTCTCCCGTTCCGCAGTCTCCTTCTGCGACATCACGTCCTCGCAGAAGGACACCACCGCGTCCCACGACTCTGCGCTACCGACCATACTCCGCACTACGGCCGGCAGCGACAGGTCGCCTCCTACTTCATTTGCGAGGACACGGCGCTGCTCCTCCCAAGCTACGCACTCGGCGAGCGTGTGTTGCGCCGTGTCCTCCCCGCAATGGACGCAGTGGTGGCACCGAGCGTCCGGCTCCCTGTCTATGCGACACAGGTACTTGCCGAAGCATCCATGCCCCGACAGCACCTGCGTCACCCTAAACGACAGGGAGCCGTGCCTTCTCCCGAGCCAGTCGTTGAGTACCGGCCGGATCGCCTCGACGGTAGCGAGGCCGGCGGCAGGGCGCAAAAGCCTTTGCCGCCATTCCGCCACCAAGACCTGACGGAGCTCTCCCCGGCGCAGCTCGATCTGCCGCTGCACCGGCATCGAGCCCCGTGCCCGCTCTTCCTCGCGCCATCGGTACAATGACGCGAGTACTTTCGCCTCCAGGTCCCAGGGCGGAGATCCGGCCAGGACACAAGCCGCCTCGTGGGAAATCGTGCGGTACCCGCGGACGACTCTGACGGCCATCGCCCTCTGCGGCTTGCGCAGAATGGCGAGAGTGCTGGCCGTCAGGTCGAGCGCCCATACGGGAGCCCCATACAGGGCCATGGACCGCACGATTCCCACGTACAACCGCCTACAGGCGGCGCTCGGGCCCCCCATGTTGGGAAGCAACGTTGAAAGCGCGCCCGCCGCGCCCATGAGCTTGGGCGCTAGCCGCCGGAAGTGAGGCCCGAATTCCCAACGGCTGTCGAGCACCAATCCTAGGTACTTCATGGTGAACCCGACAGCTATCCGAGCCCCACCGACCACGATGTGTGATCCCGGCGCCGGCGCCCGCCGGGGGCCATGAAAAACCATGGCCTCCGACTTGTTCAGGGCCACCTCCAGGCCCAGGCGCCGGATGCGGCTCACCACCTGTGACACCGCAGCCGTGGCTATCAACGTCGCTTCCCTGTGCGAGCTCCCCCGGGCAGTGACAAGCGTGTCGTCCGCATAACACGTCAAGTCTGCGCCCGACGGGAGCTCGCCTCTCAGCACCCAGTCGTAGCCGATGTTCCACAGGAGCGGTCCTAAGACCGATCCCTGTGGGACACCGCACGACATGAGGTGCTGACCAGCACCGTCACGTCCCCTGTAGGTGACGCATCTGTCCTCCAGATAAGCCCCTACTGTACGGCGGAGGTAGGGAGGCACGCGGTGGTATACCAGCGCCTCCCGAATACAGCTCCAGGGTAGGGTGTTGAAAGCGTTGGAGATGTCTAAAGACACCGCCAACACCACCCCACCCCGGGACACCGTCTCCTCCGCCAGGGCCCTCACGCGCATGATGGCGTCTATGGTGGAGCGCCCCCGACGAAAACCGAACTGGTTCTCGTCCAGGTCCGGCCCCTCTCTGCACAAGTGGCTGACGAGGCGATCTGCGATAACTCGCTCAAACAGTTTGCCCGCCTCGTCGAGCAGCACTATGGGCCGATACGCGGACGGCGAGTCCGCGGGGCGCCCCTCCTTCCTGAGCAGGACCAGCCTCCCCTCCTTCCATACACTGGGAAACTGACCCCGCTCGAGACATGCCGTGAAGAGCCCCCTCAGCTGGGGCTCTAGCTCCTTCAGAGCCAAGACGAGAGCTCGGCCAGGAACTCCGTCGGGTCCAGGCGCTGTGCTCTTAGCCCGGAGCCGCGACACGGCCGCTCTCGTCTCTAACTGCGTCACCTCGGGGACATCGGTGCTCTCCTCTTCTGGAGAGTCTGTGGCTGAGGGCGAAGCCATCGCCGGGGGAACATGTCCCCCTCGCACAGGGAAGAGGGTCGACACCACCACCTCTAGCAGCCGGGGCTGCATGGTCCGAACCAGTGGGGGCGCCCAGGGACGCAACTTGCCCCTTACCCAGCGGTAGGGGCGCCCCCACGGATCCCGATCCAGGGACCCCAGCAGCTCCTCCCTGGCACGCGACTTTGAGTCGCCGATGGCCAGCCACAGAGTCTCCTTGGACGCGCGGTACACCTCATACAGCGCGTCCTCCTCGGCGGAATCCCGTCGACGTCGTCTCCGGTATCGGGTGTACCGGCGGCGGGCCGCAACGCACGCTACGCGCAATTGCGCGATCTCGGCGGTCCACCAGTACACCTGGCGCCTTGCGGACTGTTGGCGGACACGGGGCATGGACGCGTCGCAGATCTGCGTCATCGCCCCGCGAAACCGCAGCGCCTCCGCTTCGACGTCGACGGGGCCGTCCGTCGCCGACTCCCAGGTCCAGGACTGGACTAATGCAGCTTCCTCGAGTAGTTCCCTGTCGATGCGCTTAAGCGCCCAACGCGGGCCGTCGTTAATCGGGGTTGTTGGATGGCGGCCGCCTGCGGTCTGGGCAGAGACGTCGAACCGAACATAACGATGGTCCGATAGCGTCTCCACCTCCACAGCGACACGCCAGTCACGGACACGGCCCGCGACAGAGGGGCTAGCGAACGAGACGTCCACTATCGACCCGCCCCGCTGCCGCACGCACGTGTATTCCGAACCCCGATTCAGGACGACCAGACCAGTCGTCACCGCCCACTCCTCCAACACCTCGCCCCGAGGGTCAGTGACCGGAGATCCCCACGCCGATGACTTGGCGTTGAGATCTCCGAGCACAAGAACGGGACGAGGGTGATAGCGGCCTACGACGGCGCCCAACTCGACAAGGAAACCCTCGAAGTCGGCGAGACTCTTGTTGGGGGAGAAATACGCCCCCACAATGACGATGCCGCCCGAGACCGCAGCAACCCAGCCACGGCCCCTAGACGGGTCGATCAGAGCCTCGCCAATAATGGCCACCAAACCGTCAACGCACCCAAGCCAGTTGTCACTGGCGGGGACGAAGTACGGCTCGGCGACCACAGCCACGTCGATCGACCACTCTGCCATGCTCTGGAGCAAAAGATCCTGAGCTCTGGCACAGTGGTTGATGTTGCCCTGGAGGAAATGTTGTGGTGCCATTACTGACACTCCATTCCCTCGGCAACGGTCCTGGGCCGGGAGTCGGCCGCGGAGCTGCTAGCCTGCGGGGGTGGCGAGGTTTCCCCCGCAGGTTTAGTGCTCCCCTTCTTTTTCTTTTTGGCCTTGCTGGCAGGCGCGCCACAGGCCCCTCCGCCCACTATGTGTCCCGCTCGCTTCCCCGCAGCCGAGCACAAGCTGCAGTTGGGCGCCGCGGAACACTGGGCCGCCTTGTGGCCGGGCTGACCGCAGCGATAGCACAGATCGCTACGGTCGACCTCGGCGGTGCATTTTGCCCGGACGTGCCCCTTTTCCAGGCACCGGAAGCACCGCAAAGCCCGGGGCTGCAGGAGTTTAACACTCGCTGCAACCCAGCCCACCAGCAATTCCCCTTTGTCGGCGATCTTCTTCGCCGACGCCACAGGGCACCGAACCCAGACCGCGCCGAGTTCAGTGGCGTCGGCGCGTATGTCGCCGGCCCGCACCTTATCTGGCGGACACTCGCCACTTCGGGCAACGGCCGCCACCACCTCCTCTGAGGTCACCGAGTCGTCCAGACCAGCAATCCGCACCTCTGCGGTTTTCACCGGCCTGGAGACCCGGACGTCCTCAGGGTTGAGGACCTCCCTCAGCTTGGCGGCCAGAGCGTCCGCCTTCTCGGCACTGCCGCTCGCTGCACCAGCCACCTCAAACAGCCGCGCACCCGTGGCAGCCTGCCTGATGGTGACGGACTGAAGACCAAGATCAGACAATTTGATCTTGGTCTTGGCCTCGGCAATGACCGACCGGTACGTCACACCGCGCTCCGCCGCTCCTGGCTGCAACGTGAGCGTCACAGCCTCGGAACGCGGGGCATGCACCGTCGGTCCTTTGCGACCGCCTTTCTCAGTCCGCCTCGCAGGCTGCGCAACCGCCTTTGCGGGAGCGCGTGCAGCAGCCGCGGCCTTCTTGGCGGCTTGGTCGGGAGCGCGAGCAGCAGCCGCGGCCTTCTTGGCGGCTTTGCGGGCCTTCTTACGGCCCACGACTTTCGCCCAGGTCTCACCCTTAGACCCGGCAGTCGTGGGCTGATCGCGCGATGGGGCTCCCTCCGCGGGTTTTTTTACGCCCTCCGCGGGCTTCCCCCTCTGAGGCGCGAGTCTCGGCGGCTCCTCAGTCCTCCGTCGGTCAGCCGCTAGGGGCGGACGGAGGATTTCCGGCGGGAGACGCCGAGAAATCGCCTCTATCCGGGCGTTAACCATGCTCCCGCACTGGAGCATGCAAATCCGGACAATGCGCTCGACCTCATCATCGGTCCGAGTGCTTGCCGGTCGCTGTGCGGGAGTCGGGGCCACTACAGGTGCGGCATCGGCGGACGAGCGTCGCTGCTGCTGCTCGCTCAGCGCAGCGACTTGCCGCCGGAGGTCCTCCAGGTCATTTCGGAGGCGGCTGTTCTCCTCCTGCAGCTTTGCGACCTCGTCAGAGGCCGTCCTGCTGAGGAGGATGCCAACCGCCTCCCTGATGTCAGCGGCAGCCTCCTTAAGGCCACGGGTGAAGGTGCCCTTCAGGCTGCCGGACTTGGTGGCCACCTTCAGGACCAAGTCCACCCCGTCCAAAGCCAGCTGGCTCAAGGCCACCGCCGATGGCTCCCCTCCTTCCGCCGCCAGGGTAGCTCTTCGCTCGCGTGCGCGTCGGGCCATTTCCGACACTTCGTCGGCCGCGACGGCTTTGCGCTGCTCCCTCTTGGCGGCGTTGACCTCCGCCTTTGAGCTCCCCAGCGAGGCACAGCTGTCACCGCCATCGCCAGGGTCCTCCGTAGTGACCCCCACGTCACTCTCTGCCTCACTAGCCGCCGAGGTATTGGAGCGCACAAAACGTCCGTTCCTATCCCTCCGCGGCTGCGAGGCACTCGCCCCTCTCGATGCCTGCCGACCCCTTCTGGAAGTTGGCAACTTGGGGGCCGGCAGGCCTTCCTCGTCCGAAGACCGGCACACTGGGCGCTTCCTTGCGGAAGACGTCCCGCGCGCCCGATTTCCAACACTTCCAGTCTCCATATCCGCTGCAGGGGCCTGGTCGCCTACCCCTGCGCGTCCGTCGGTAACCAACTTAACACTCGCAGGCCCGGATACCTGCGAGCGCCGGGCGTCAACCGGGTCGCATGACGCAACGTTGCTGCCAGTAGCTACATCCGCAACAGGGGCCTGGTCGCCTACCCCTGTGCATCCATCGGTAGTCAATTTAACACCCGCAGGCCCGGATACCTGCGAGCGCCGGGCGTCAACCGGGGCGCATGACAAAGTTATCTCTTCGTCGGACATTTTCATAATACAATTGGGTGGTACGCACATCGCTTCCCCAAGGCGATGCGGCCGCTCTTTTTGGGAGGGTATTTAGGCCTCCCGAGGCCCGCAGATGCCTCCGGAGCAGGATAAACCGCCTGATGTTCGGTGCCGGGAACCTAACCTAACCTAACCTAACCTAACCTTTTTTTTTTTTTTTTTTTTTTTCGGGGGGAAATCCTCATGGACTTCCTCCGCCTGGGGAGAGGCGGAGGGGCGTGCCGGACTCTTACCGGCTAAAACCCCCCGGTGTCTCCTCCTCGCACGTGCGCGTGGGGCCGCGGGAATCCGGATTCTTCCGCAGCCCCACACTGGTGCCGGCCCGGTCTGTCCGGGCCTCAGCTCCTGCACGGGGTAGTGAGGTGTACAACTACCCCGTGCACCGCCTCAGGGGCGCGCGCCGACACCCGCGCGCGCCTCCGCCTCGGGTCCATCGAATAGGGGGCGGGGACTTCCCCAAGTCCCTCGCCCCTGGACCCATTCATGGGGGGCGGAGAAGGGCGTTGTCCGCCCTTCCCCTGCGCCCGGTGCGTCTTCTGCGGCCGGGGAAGGGAGTCGAGATCTCCCTCTCCCGTTCCGCAGTCTCCTTCTGCGACATCACGTCCTCGCAGAAGGACACCACCGCGTCCCACGACTCTGCGCTACCGACCATACTCCGCACTACGGCCGGCAGCGACAGGTCGCCTCCTACTTCATTTGCGAGGACACGGCGCTGCTCCTCCCAAGCTACGCACTCGGCGAGCGTGTGTTGCGCCGTGTCCTCCCCGCAATGGACGCAGTGGTGGCACCGAGCGTCCGGCTCCCTGTCTATGCGACACAGGTACTTGCCGAAGCATCCATGCCCCGACAGCACCTGCGTCACCCTAAACGACAGGGAGCCGTGCCTTCTCCCGAGCCAGTCGTTGAGTACCGGCCGGATCGCCTCGACGGTAGCGAGGCCGGCGGCAGGGCGCAAAAGCCTTTGCCGCCATTCCGCCACCAAGACCTGACGGAGCTCTCCCCGGCGCAGCTCGATCTGCCGCTGCACCGGCATCGAGCCCCGTGCCCGCTCTTCCTCGCGCCATCGGTACAATGACGCGAGTACTTTCGCCTCCAGGTCCCAGGGCGGAGATCCGGCCAGGACACAAGCCGCCTCGTGGGAAATCGTGCGGTACCCGCGGACGACTCTGACGGCCATCGCCCTCTGCGGCCTGCGCAGAATGGCGAGAGTGCTGGCCGTCAGGTCGAGCGCCCATACAGGAGCCCCGTATAGGGCCATGGACCGCACGATTCCCACGTACAACCGCCTACAGGCGGCGCTCGGGCCCCCCATGTTGGGAAGCAACGTTGAAAGCGCGCCCGCCGCGCCCATGAGCTTGGGCGCTAGCCGCCGGAAGTGAGGCCCGAATTCCCAACGGCTGTCGAGCACCAATCCTAGGTACTTCATGGTGAACCCGACAGCTATCCGAGCCCCACCGACCACGATGTGTGATCCCGGCGCCGGCGCCCGCCGGGGGCCATGAAACACCATGGCCTCCGACTTGTTCAGGGCCACCTCCAGGCCCAGGCGCCGGATGCGGCTCACCACCTGTGACACCGCAGCCGTGGCTATCAACGTCGCTTCCCTGTGCGAGCTCCCCCGGGCAGTGACAAGCGTGTCGTCCGCATAACACGTCAAGTCTGCGCCCGACGGGAGCTCGCCTCTCAGCACCCAGTCGTAGCCGATGTTCCACAGGAGCGGTCCTAAGACCGATCCCTGTGGGACACCGCACGACATGAGGTGCTGACCAGCACCGTCACGTCCCCTGTAGGTGACGCATCTGTCCTCCAGATAAGCCCCTACTGTACGGCGGAGGTAGGGAGGCACGCGATGGTATACCAGCGCCTCCCGAATACAGCTCCAGGGTAGGGTGTTGAATGCGTTGGTGATGTCTAAAGACACCGCCAGCACCACCCCACCCCGGGACACCGTCTCCTCCGCCAGGGCCCTCACGCGCATGATGGCGTCTATGGTGGAGCGCCCCCGACGAAAACCAAACTGGTTGTCGTCCAGGTCCGGCCCCTCCCTGCACAAGTGGCTGACGAGGCGATCTGCGATAATTCGCTCGAACAGTTTGCCCGCCTCGTCGAGCAGCACTATGGGCCGATACG
Organism: Autographa pulchrina; assembly: GCA_905475315.1. Classification (NCBI taxonomy): domain Eukaryota; kingdom Metazoa; phylum Arthropoda; class Insecta; order Lepidoptera; family Noctuidae; genus Autographa; species Autographa pulchrina. The sequence continues at coordinate 5,887,060 of FR997792.1, read as the reverse complement.
CGGACGGCGAGTCCGCGGGGCGCCCCTCCTTCCTGAGCAGGACCAGCCTCCCCTCCTTCCATACACTGGGAAACTGACCCCGCCCGAGACATGCCGTGAAGAGCCCCCTCAGCTGGGGCTCTAGCTCCTTCAGAGCCAAGACGAGAGCTCGGCCAGGAACTCCGTCGGGTCCGGGCGCTGTGCTCTTAGCCCGGAGCCGCGACACGGCCGCTCTCGTCTCTAACTGCGTCACCTCGGGGACATCGGTGCTCTCCTCTTCTGGAGAGTCTGTGGCTGAGGGCGAAGCCATCGCCGGGGGAACATGTCCCCCTCGCACAGGGAAGAGGGTCGATACTACCACCTCTAGCAGCCGGGGCCGCATGGTCTGCACCAGCGGGGGCGCCCAGGGGCGCAACTTGCCCCTTACCCAGCGGTAGGGGCGCCCCCACGGATCCCGATCCAGGGACCCCAGCAGCTCCTCCCTGGCACGCGACTTCGAGTCGCCGATGGCCAGCCACAGAGTCTCCTTGGACGCGCGGTACACCTCATACAGCGCGTCCTCCTCGGCGGAATCCCGTCGACGTCGTCTCCGGTATCGGGTGTACCGGCGGCGGGCCGCAACGCACGCTACGCGCAATTGCGCGATCTCGGCGGTCCACCAGTACACCTGGCGCCTTGCGGACTGTTGGCGGACACGGGGCATGGACGCGTCGCAGATCTGCGTCATCGCCCCGCGAAACCGCAGCGCCTCCGCTTCGACGTCGACGGGGCCGTCCGTCGCCGACTCCCAGGTCCAGGACTGGACTAATGCAGCTTCCTCGAGTAGTTCCCTGTCGATGCGCTTAAGCGCCCAACGCGGGCCGTCGTTCATCGGGGTTGTTGGATGGCGGCCGCCTGCGGTCTGGGCGGAGACGTCGAACCGAACATAACGATGGTCCGATAGCGTCTCCACCTCCACAGCGACACGCCAGTCACGGACACGGCCAGCGACAGAGGGGCTAGCGAACGAGACGTCCACTATCGACCCGCCCCGCTGCCGCACGCACGTGTATTCCGAACCCCGATTCAGGACGACCAGGCCAGTCGTCACCGCCCACTCTTCTAACACCTCGCCCCGAGGGTCAGTGACCGGAGATCCCCACGCCGATGACTTGGCGTTGAGATCTCCGAGCACAAGAACGGGACGAGGGTGATAGCGGCCTACGACGGCGCCCAACTCGACAAGGAAACCCTCGAAGTCGGCGAGACTCTTGTTGGGGGAGAAATACGCCCCCACAATGACGATGCCAACCTAACCTAACCTAACCTAACCTAACCGTATACAAAAATTTTAATTTTTGTGCGATTTTGTTCAAACTTTTTTGTAAACGTGTCCATTTTAACCTTATTGTTGACCTACGCGCTTTTACACGCGAAAATATTTGATATTTTTCGTATTTTTACGAAAATTGTTATTGTTATTGCTATATAGCGGTACATTATTTTGCTTGACACGTGATAACTTCGCTGTTTACTGGTGGATTGTCGCGATTTCTTTGTTGACTCACAGCTCAAGACGTCTGCTTTCGTTTGAGTATAATTTTGGCATCCCATTTTTAAAAACAAATAGCTTTTTTGACAAAAAACCTTCTAAATTACTATCATTTTACAAAGTCATTTTTTCAAAAACGGTTCAGCAAAAATTTCATTTAGTTATATCTGTTTGTAGGTCTCTTAAAGACCTTCCTAAATATATAGCACACGTATCGTGTGATTATATAGAACTTCAATATTTTTCTACTTTAAAAATTAAATTAAATCCTGTAAAAAATCAGTTTTTCCCGGTTTTCCAGGGAAATTTGTTCCCGGACCCCTAAATTTTATTACGCCATTCGCTCGCAAACGTCCAGCCGAAGAGAACGATACCACTCACGTGGCGCTCCGACTACCTCGAGCCGAAGAAATTTCGTGTTTTTTGCCCTCCCACCCACCCATATTTCCTTGACCATATCGATTCCGGAGGCTTTCGGTGAACACTTTTTGACACCCCACTTACTTTGGGACGCCATAGCTCCGGAGTCGGTAGTGCTAGAGGGCTGCGGTTTGCGGTATTGGATAGGTGTTGAACCGTTCTGTCGTTCCTTTTAGGTTTCAAGACATTTAGCCTTGAAACCACGTTTAGGCATCAGTGCTTGTGTTGCAGGCACATAAAAATTTACGGTTTTAAGGCCGTTTTTGGACGCTTCTTGGCTAACAAGAAGCGTTGCCCTGCTAAAACGACCGTGGGGCAGAGCAGTGATCACCTAACCGTTGACGCAGACAGCTTGGCGTGAACAGCTGAGGTAGCAATCGCACAATTTATATATTTATAAAAGAAATTTTTTTGTGACATTTAAAAAACATTTCTAATTTACAAATTTATCATATTTTATACAATTTTATTATACAATTTATACACCCTTTACAATTTTAATACTTCTACAATTTTTTACATAATTAGCTTTTAAGACTGTATTTAAAACTTATACAAACTTACACTATCTATACTCCGGTTGGGCTAGGTTAGGGTTAGCATCCCTATCCCTATCCTCGTATCCCTCGACTTCCCACACAGCGAAGATGTTCCGCACCCCCGCCAAAAAGGCCACGGGCCCCTCCCCGCCTACTACTCCCCCCAAATTGATACAAAAAACATCATTTAAGACCCAGACGAAAGTCCGGAAGAACGTGGGAGAGCAGGAGGCGGGTACAGTCCTTTTCCCGGAGGAGTCTCCGGTCAGCACGGTGCAGCCCAGCAGATTGCAGGAGGCGAGGGCATGGGTGGTGAAGGCCAAGATGGCTCTCAACGCTTCACGAAACTTGAAGACAGACATCAAGGCCTCCGTCACCCAGGCCATCGACAGGCTGTACCAGTTGATTAAGGAGAAAGAAGCCGGGAAAACTGCGTGCCCCCCCTCGCCGGAGCTCTCTGAAATAGTCCAAGATGAGCCGGTGAGGGTTTCGCAACCCATAGAGGCGGAAAGTGTGCCTAAGGCGGCGGGTGAAGAGAAAGTTACTCAGTTGCTCTCCTCGTTAGCTGAACATAGTAAGCTAATGAAGGAGAGCAACGAGAAGGCGGAACAGCTAAGGGACGCTCTCCAGAACAAGACCGAGTCCCTGGAGGTGGCCACATACGCGAGTGTGGCGGCAAGCGCAAAGGGGCGGAAACGCCCGGAGCCCACCGCCCTGCACTCGGTAGTGGTCGCATCCAGGGACGAGATGGACACTGGAGAGGACGTACTCGGGAAGATCCGTCGAGCCCTTAGGACAAAGGAGGGGGGCATAGCCATAGACCGGGTCAGGAAAGCGAAGGACCAGAAGGTGGTCATCAGCTGCCGGAACGAAGAGGAGCGGAACAAAGTCCAGAAAAAACTGGCAGAGGCCGAAGAACAGCTCGAGGTGCGGGTCCCTCAGAACCAGGACCCCCTCGTTATTATCAGGGATGTCCTCAGCTTCCATGAAAATGAGGACATCCTTGAACACATGAGAGCCCAAAACAGGCGCTTGTTCCGCGACCTCGCAGCTGACGACGGCCGGGTGGAAATTCGCTTCCGAAAAAAGGCCCGGAATGCCCTTATGTGCCACGTGGTGGCTAAGGTGTCCCCAGTTCTCTGGGGTAGGCTGATGGAGGCGGAGACTGTGTACATAGACATGCAGCACGTTCGGGTGGAGGACCAATCCCCACTCGTCCAGTGCTCCATGTGCTTGGGGTATGGGCACAGCCGACGTCTCTGCACCGAAACCTCGGAGAAGTGTGGGCACTGCGGCGGCCCTCACCAGCGAAAAAACTGTGCGGAACAACTCGCCAACGCGACCCCCACTTGCTGCAACTGCCTGGCGGCAAAACTGGAAACGACGGGGCACCACGCATTCAGCAGGGATTGCCCCGTCAGACGCAAGTGGGACGCGTTGGCTCGAGCGAAGACCGCGTACTGCTGAGGGCACCACGGCGGCACACCGCGACCGGCAATGGGGTACAAGCAACAGATGGGATGGAACCTTCTGGGCTGTTGCTGGTAAAGAAAGTGGGAAGCAGCTACAAATGCATAGGCCACAACGGAAAAAAGAAGCAAGATACGCAAACTCCACGCATTTTCATGCTGAAACGGCACAGTTTAGCGCTCAAAACACTGCAACACCGTGGTGGTCAAAGCATCCTGCAAATGATACCCAAGAAATATCACCGGCACAGAAGGCTTCCATCGCAACACACGCTACAAAAATACGCGATCTATTATTGGGAAAAGCGGCCAAAATTAAAAGCACCAGCGAGCTAATGACCGGGCCATGATGATCATGCCCCGGAATTAACATCGCCTGCATTGAGAAAAACGCCCTTAGAATAAAATCCCAAGAGCACATCTTGCGGCAAACCCCAAAGTCGGGCGACGCTGCAAAATCCCCCCTACCCCCAACAACAACACCTAACTGAAAATAAAAATATCAGCACACAAGGGCTCTGATTCCCATGTCAGAGGGATATTGTCAAATAAACCTCAAAAAAAAAAAAAAAAAAAAAACCTAACCTAACCTAACCTAACCTAACCTAACCTAACCTAACCTTTTTTTTTTTTTTTTTTTTTTTTGATAAGGCGGGGGAATCCTCATGGACACCCACCCACTCGGGGGAGCGGATGGGTAGTGTCAGACTCTTACTGACTAAACCTGAACCGCCGTGCACCGTCATCCGCGTTTAGTGTTGGCGCGTGGTAATGCGTTGCAATTCGTCACGCGCCAACCGCGGGGATCCATCGGCCAATAAGCCGATGGCTCACTTTCGTGATTGGAGGCCGAAGTGTAAAAGGCTTCGGCCTCCCCGCCTCGTATTGGAACCACACCCGATGCTACGAAATGTGGCTCCCCGTCGTGGGTCCTATACACGGACGACATGCACCCCCGTGCCTGTCGCCCAGGGCCCTAGTTAGGGCGGGAGATCGCGCTCATGCGCGGCTCTGCGCCGCCCCACTCGACGTCGGCGTATCTGGGGCGCGTCGGGGTCGTCCTCCCGAGCGCGCTCCGCCGCCTCCTTCTGGGACATGACGGTCTCACAGAAGGAGGACAGCGCGTCCCACGCTGCGCGACTGCTGAGCGCGGATGCGACAACAGCCGACAGCGCGGAGACGTCCACGCCACCCAGCGCCGCCTGGAGAACGGCGCGGGGCTCGGCGAAGGTGGGACACACGGCCAGGGTGTGCAGCGCGGTGTCATCACTGGCACCGCACTGGTGGCAAGCCGTGGTCCCCTCCCTCCTGGCGACCCGGCACAGGTAATGGCCAAAGGCCCCGTGCCCGGTCAGTATCTGCGTGAGGCGGTAGGTCAATAAACCGTACCGCCTCTCCACCCACGGTTGGAGATGTGGGCGGATCGCTTCAACTGTGACCCGTCCCGCCGACGGTCTCGCGAGCCGAAGCTCCCAATTCCGCATGGTGACGAGACGGGCCTGTCGTCGCCAGAGCTCGCGTTGCCTCGGCATGGGGTCGGTACCCCGGGACCGGAGCTCGGTGCAACGGGTGTAAAGGTCCGTTAGCACCTTCGCGTCCAGATCCCAAGGCGGTGTCCCAGCCAAGACACACGCGGCTTCGTGACCGACGGTCCGGTAGGCCCGGACGATCCTGTTGGCAACAGCACGCTGCGAACCAAGTAGGACCGCCCGGTTATCGGCCGTCAGTCGGTCACTCCAAATGGGTGCGCCGTACAGAGCCATCGATCTAATGACCGAGGCATATAGACGGCGACACCCAACGTCGGGGCCCCCGACATTTGGCAGGAGCCTTCCGAGGGCCGCAGCGGCGGACCGAAGCCTCGGCGCCAACCGCTGAAAATGCTCCCGGAAGCTCAACCGCCCGTCGAGGACCAGGCCGAGATACTTCATTGTGCCCGACAGTGGGATCCTCGCGTCCTCCACCGTCAGGCACAAATCCGTATGTCTGCTCCGGGGGCCGTGTAGCAAAAGTGCTTCGGTCTTCCCCAGAGCGACGTCCAATCCAAGCATCCGGATGCGACCTACGACGAGCTGTACGCCGCAGGTAGCACGCCGGATGCACTCCTCCTGGGTGGTCCCCCGGACCAACACCAGGGTGTCGTCTGCATAGCAGACGACCTCCGTCTGACAGAGGAGGGCACCGCGAAGCACCCAATCGTACCCGATGTTCCACAAGAGAGGTCCTAAGACTGACCCCTGTGGAACACCGCGCCCGGTGGGTTGCAGCTGCGGGCCCATCACTCCGGAGTACGCGACATGCCTGTCGCGCAGGTAGTCCGCCACGATGTGCTGGAGGTAGAGGGGCGCCCCGTGATAACGGAGCGCCGCCTCAATGCACTGGTGCGGCAGCGAGTTGAAGGCGTTCGCGATGTCGAGCGACACCGCTAGCGCCATTCCTCCCCGCGCCGCAGCCTCCGTGGCGAACCTCTTGACGTGGCTCAGGGCGTCCAGCGTAGACCGGCCCGCCCTGAAGCCGAACTGGGAGGCCGACAAGTCGGGTCCCGTGCCCGTCAGATGCCGAACGATGCGGGCGGCGATGACGCGCTCAAAGAGCTTGCCCGCCTCGTCCAGCAGAACGATAGGCCGGTAGCCCGAAGGCGAGTCGGCCGGGCGTCCCTCCTTGCGAAGGAGGACGAGCTGCCCCGTCTTCCAGACTTTGGGGAATCTCCCCGCCATTAAACAGGCGTTGAAGAGACCCCGCAGCCGGTCCTTCAGGGGACCCACAGCCAAGGCAATAGCCCGAGCCGGTACCCCGTCAGGTCCAGGAGCAGTCGTCTTCGTTCGGAGGCGTTGGGTACACGCCTCGAACTCTCCTTCGGTTATCTCCTCCAGCTGTTCCCGCGAAAACGCGGTACCCATAGCTGGAGGGATAAAGTCAGTCCGGTGGGATGGGAACAGGGACGAAACGATGTTCCGGAGGAGCTGAGGCTCCATGGATTCCGTAATCGGGGGCGCTGCGACGCGAAGTTTATTCCGCGCCGCCAGGTACGGGCGACCCCACGGATCCCGGTTCAGCTCCTCGTACATCTCCTGCCTTGCTGCGGCCTTCGCCTGCAGAATGGCCAGGCGGAGATTTGATCTGGCCGTGCGGTAGGCCCTGTAAAGAGGGGCCTCCGCGGCCTCGTCCCTGTGCCTAGAGCGATGGCGTGTGTACCGGCGTTGCGCCTCAACACACGCCTCCCTAAGCACTGCGATCTCTGGCGACCACCAGTAGACTGCCCGTCTGTTGGGTCTTCTCCGGACGCGAGGCATCGCTGCGTCGCAGACCGACGTAAGCGTTCTGCGAAACAACTCCGCCTCGTCGTCAATCGAGAGACCCGACGGTGGTGCGCACCAGTCACTGATGATGGCCGCCTCGATCAGCAGTTCCCTGTCAATCCGTTTTATGGCCCATCGTGGAGGGCCTGAGTTCGGGGTCGGCCGAACCCTGGGCCCCCTGGAGGGAGAGACGCTGAACCGAATGCACCTGTGATCAGACAGCGTCTCCATCCCTACCACGACACGCCAGTCGTTTATGCGCCCGGCAATGGCCTGGGAGCAAAATGACAGGTCCACAATGGACCCGCCATTATGCCGGACGCAAGTCTGGGTGCGACCCCGGTTTAGCAGGACAAAGTCCAACCCCAGGGCCCACTCCTCCAGAAGTTCCCCGCGCCGGTCTGTTGCCGGTTCCCCCCAAGCCGTGCTCTTGGCATTGAGGTCCCCTAGCAAAATGACCGGGCGAGGTGCCAGCACACGAACAAGGGCCTCCAGCTCGGCCATAAATGACTCAAACTCGGAGAGACCCCTGTTCGGTGAGAAGTATGTGCCGATGACGGCGTACGACCCCCATGACGCAGCGACATAACCAGAGCCCCTACGGATGGTGTGTAGGGGCTGGGAACTAGTGCCTGTTGCGGCGACGACAGCGACGGACCCGTCAAGGTCCCCCGCCCAGTTGGACCGGGGGGGGACAAAATAGGGCTCCGCCACCACCGCAACGTCAATCCCCCACTCCGCCAGTGCCTGTAGGAGGAGATCCTGGGCACCGGCGCAGTGGTTGATGTTCCCCTGGAGGAAGAGATGTGGGCGGACTTGGTCCATTAAGTCTCCATCATCTCCTCCGTGCGGGGCGCGACCTGCGCCCTCGCTGCGTCATTTTGGGGCCGCACTGAGGCCCTCTTGTTCCTGGTCGGGGCCGGGGGAGCACATCCCCGGCTGCCCATCTGGTGGTCCGCCTTGCGCCCCCTCTGCACGCAGATGGGGCATTTGGCGGGCTCACCGCAGGATGCCGCCTTGTGGCCGGGCTGTGCACACCTGTAACACAGCCCGCTGCGGTCCGTCTCGCCGGTGCACACGGGCCTAGTGTGTCCGATCTCCAGGCATCGGAAACACTTCATGGGCCGTGCTGCAAGTTGCACCACACGAGCGGAGCTCCAGCCGACCAAGAACTTTTTGGCCCTCGTCGTGACGAGCTTGGGGGCAGCGACCAGCGGGCACTTCACCAGGGCGGTGAACATGCCCCCGGGGCCCAGCCTAAGCTCGCCGACCGTCACCGTGCCGGGAGGACACTGGCCCTTCGCCATGACGGCTGCAGTGAGGTCCTCCTTAGTGACGGAGTCATCCAGGTCTGTCACCCGGAGCTCCGCGCACTTGCAAGGTCTGTGGACCCTCACTGTGCCATCCTCGTAGATGGCCTTCAGCCGCTCGGCCATCAGGTCCGCCCCCTCCCGGCTCAGGTTCCTGGGGAGCTCGAGTACTCGAGCTCCCGTCTGGGACCTTTTGATCCGGATGGGATCGACCGCCATGTCGATCCCCAGCTCGGCGACATTGATATGTCGCCGCGCCTTCTCCAGGACCTGGGCGTACGTGAGCCCTTGGCTGGCAGCCTCGGGCTCGATCGTCAAGACAACGGCGGGCGTCTGAGCCGCACGCCGCTGTCTTTGGGCCATCTTCCGGCGTTGTTTGCCGCTCTGCTGCCTGGACGATGTCTTTCTGGCGGGTCTGGGTTTGGGGGCCTCTGTCCTGACCCTGTTCCTAACCCTTTTCCGCCGGGAGACCTCAGTCCAGCCTCCAGCTTCCTCAGCGCCCGCACTCTGCTCTGGTGCAGCAGGTTTAGGCGCCGGTCTTGAAGCCGGTTTCTGAGCGGGCTTTGCAGCCGCCCTGGGAGCCGGCTTGGGGGCCGGTCCAGGTCGTTGCTTCGGTGCCGGTCCGGGAGCCGGCCTCGGTGCCGGGCCGGGAGCCGGCCTCGGTGCCGGGCCGGGAGTCGGCCTCGGTGCCGGGCCGGGAGCCGGCCTCGGAGCCGGTCTGGGAGTCGGCTTTGGCGCCGACTTCGGCTTCTCAGCCGCTTTTAGAGGCTGCTTGGGTGCGGGCTTGGCGGGCTGCTTGGCGGCTGGTTTGGGCCCTCTGCCCACAACCTCCGCGCAGCTTCGCCTGTCCGCCGCCAGGGGCGGGCGTAAAACCCGCTCCGGCGGAAGCAGCTCCTTGACCCCGGCCAGCTTGGCGTCCATCATTGTCCCGACCGACAACATGATGGACCGCTGAAACTCGGCCATGTCGAACGCTGCAGGGGCCTGCTCGCGCACCACGAGCATCTGGCCCCTGAGGTCTTCGACCTCTTTGCTCAGCCGAGCATTGTCGGCGAGCAACCTCTCCATGCAGGTGGAGCTCGTCAGGGAGCGAACGCCATCCTGGACAAGCTCCACCGCATCTTTGAGACGCTTGACATAGGTCCCCTTGATATTTTTGGAGGTGCGCGCTACCTCCAATATCGACAGGAGACCTCTGTCGATGCGTTCTTTGACAGAGGAGGGGTCGGTCGGCTGCGAGCCGGAACTAATGAGGTCCCGGACAGCCGCCCGAGCCTCCCTCCTCTGTCTCTCCTCCTCCTCCTTCTCTGCCGACGCACGGGCGTCAGGTGTCTGCGCCGCTTCAGCGGCGAGCGCCCTGTACAGCTCGCGCTGTCGGCTGAGCCCCACGTAACGACCGTGGGTCACACGACCGCGGGACTGCGTCGACGATGCTAATGAGGCATCGCTCTCGCAGCCCGAAGCGGCGCGGCTACCCACGTCGTCCTCTTCCCCGACCGAACCACGTCGTGGACGCTTCCGGCCGAGCTTCCCGGAGACGGAGCTATCTCGGGACCGGCAAGGCGCCGGCACCTCAAACTCCATCTCCTCCTCAGGGCGACCGGTGGTCGTCGCCTGAGCGTCCATGGCGAGCCTCTCGAGCACCACTCGAGGCTCTCTCGCCATGCACTCCGCACTCTCGGCGTGACTCAGCCTGCTCGCAGACCGAGTCACCCTTCCCTCCCCCCCCAATGACGGCTCGTGGGTTTCCCCACTCACCGAGGCAGATGTTGGCGCCAGCAAATACATGCGCCTGAACTCCGAAGAGCCACGGGATTCTGGTCGACCTGAGGCCTCCCTACCCGCTTGCTGAGTCTGTTGCTCATCTGTCTTGTCCATGTTGTTTTTTTTTTTTTTTTTTTTTTTTTTTTTTTTTTTTTTTTTTTTTTTTTTTTTTTTTTTTTTTTTTTTTTTTTTTTTTTGGTTGATGCCCTAACGACGGAGTACCCCTCCGCCATGCAGCCCCTAGCCGGGCATCGGAAGCGTAGGCTTCAGGGTAATTTTTTATAGTGGTTTTCTTCCACGTAGCCCCCTTCCTGTAAGGGAAGGCGGCCCCCGGTCCCGTCCTGAAAAGGACAGGATTACGGGTTGGCCGGCGGTGACCGGAGTCCTGCCCGACGAATCGGGCCCGCCGCCCGCGAATGCGCCCCCAATCTCTCAAAAGAGAGAAAGGAGGGCAAACATACCGGCCGTCGCCGCGATTCGGAATACGTCCGAGGCGCCGACGAGCCACTACCGCTCACCTCAACCGTTCCTCCTCTAACGAGGAGGTAAAGGAGAGAGAGCACCACCCGTTGCCGTTGCCCGGAATATCCAGGACGCCAACGGGTCGCGACCGACAGCGATCGCCCTACCGCCCACCACTGCTACTTGGATAACGTCCAAGACGCCTGTGGGCCGCGATGTTCGACCAGCAAAAGGCACCGATCAAACCCGCACGTCCGCTCCCTCCGCCATCCCCCCCAAAAAGAAGGTCAGGAGGAGGAAGCACTGCGCCCGCTGCCGCTACCCAGAATGAGTCCAGGACGCCAGCGGGCCGCGATGTCCAGCCAGCAAAAACACCGACCAAACTCGCACGTCCGCTCCCTCTACCATCCCCCCCAAAAAGAAGGTCAGGAGGAGGAAGCACTGCGCCCGCTGCCGCTACCCAGAATGAGTCCAGGACGCCAGCGGGCCGCGATGTCCAGCCAGCAAAACCGCTAACCGAACTCGCCCAACAGCTCCACTCGACCGTCCCCCGCGCGCATGGGGGCCCGGAGAGAGAGCGACCCACTGCCGCTACTCGGAATAAGTCCGAGACGCCAGCAGGTCGAACAACACGCGGTGACCTGGACAGATAGGCCACCGCCGTCCGCCCACCACATGGAGAAGTGGGCAGACCCAACGCCTGCCGCCGCTGCTCGGAGTACGTCCGAGACGCCGGCAGGTTGCGACATCCGGCCCGCAGTAAACACAGACCGAACTCGCACGACCGCTCACCTCACCCGTTTCCTCGCAAGAGGGACGGATGAGGGAGCACGACACCCGCTGCCGCTACCCGGAATGAGTCCGAGACGCCAGCAGGTGACCACCACGCGGCGGTCTGGACAGATCAGACCCCGCCGTCCACCCACAAGAATGTGGGCAGACCCACCGCCCGCCGCCGCTACTCGGAATACGTCCGAGACGCCGGCAGGCCGCGATGTCTAGCCAGCAGTTGACACTGGCCAGACCCGCCGCGGCTGTCACATCCTCAGGCTGAGGAGCGACCCCGCTGCTGGAGCTGTCCGCGCCGGTAAACCGGTACCGCACATATCTGTGCGGCATTCCCTTATCCGCAACCTAGGGACGCGCCCGGTAGGGGTCCAGCAACCCCTCTCCCGCAGGATGCACCACTCCCGCGGGTCACGGGAACCTAACCTAACCTAACCTAACCTAACCTAACCTAACCTAACCTAACCTAACCTAACCTAACCTAACCTAACCTAACCTAACCTAACCTAACCTAACCTAACCTAACCTAACCGGCCATACATAGTTTACAGCAGCTACGTAGACATAACGGCATGCTCGGCGGACCTTCTCGGCCTGGTGGATGGATGGCGCGTAGACGTGGGCATGACGAGCTCGGACCACAACGGCATTGTTTTCAAAATTAATTTAGAAAAATCATTAGGTATTAACATTAAAACAACCACAAGAAAATATAACACAAGAAAAGCAAATTGGGACCAGTTTCATGAGAAACTGGCCCAATTAAAAATAGAAAACAAAATTAATAAAACAGAAATAGATAAGATTAATAATATAAAAGATTTAGAAACAACAGTAGAGACATTCATAAAAACAATAGAACAAACATGTAAAACATGCATACCTGAAAAGAAAAATAAAAATAAACTTACCTTGCCGTGGTGGTCCGATGAGCTCGCTGCGCTGAAGAAAATGGTTGCTACCAGGAGGAGAAGGATCCGTTGCGCCGCGCCGGTCCGTAGAGATGGTGTCGTTGCTGAGTACCTGAAAGAAAAGGAAGAGTATGAAAAGAAGGCTAAGCAAGCTCAGATCCAGAGCTGGAAGGAGTTCTGCTCTAAGCAAGATAGGGAGGGAGTCTGGGAGGGCATATACAGAGTCATAGGGAGGACTGCGAAGAGACATGAGGACGTAACCCTTGAGCGAGAAGGCGTGGCTCTGGACCCTGCTCAATCGGCTGCCTTTCTCGCGGATACTTTTTACCCTGCCGATCCGGAAAGCGAGGATAGCGAGGACCAGAGGGCTATCAGGAACCTCTCGAAGCGGGTAAACGAGCGGGTCCATGATGAGATGCATGACCCGCCTTTTACAGCGCACGAGCTGAAGTCCTCGGTCCAAGCATTCAACCCGAGAAAGGCGCCGGGAGCAGACGGCTTTACAGCCGACATCTGTCGTCAAGCCATATTCCAGGACCCCGAATCGTTCCTTGCCCTGGCCAACAAATGCCTCAGTCTGGGGCACTTTCCAAAGCCCTGGAAAGAGGCCACAGTCGTGGTCCTGAGGAAGCCGGGTAAGGACGACTACAGGAGGCCGAAATCGTACAGGCCAATCGGCCTGTTACCAGTCCTCGGGAAGGTCCTGGAAAAAATGGTGGTAGCTAGGCTCCAGTGGCACCTGGTGCCAAGGCTTAGTACTCGCCAGTACGGCTTTATGCCACAGAGAAGCACGGAGGACTCTCTCTATAATCTAGTGAACCAAATTAAAGCGGAAATTAAACTGAAAAAGTTGGTAACGCTCGTTTCGCTGGATATAGAGGGAGCCTTCGATAGCGCTTGGTGGCCTGCCATCAAAGTCAGACTGGCTGAGGAACAGTGCCCAGTAAACATCAGGCGTCTGCTGGATAGCTACCTTGACGACAGATGCGTAAAACTAAGATACGCGGGTATAGAACACGCCAAAGCCACGCATAAGGGTTGCGTCCAAGGGTCGATAGGCGGTCCGATCCTGTGGAATGTCCTCTTAGACTCCCTCCTAAAGTCCCTGGAAGCGGCTGGGGTCAACTGCCAGGCCTTTGCGGACGACGTAGTCCTCCTGTTCGCAGATTACACCGCGTTGGAGGTGCAGCGACGGGCCAATGTCGCCCTCGAGCATGTGAGGAGGTGGGGTGTCCAAAACAAGCTGAAATTTGCGCCACACAAAACCTGCGCAATGCTTTTCACTAAAAAGCTAAAATATGACACCCCTCACCTGAGCATGGGCGGGGTCGACATTGCCATGTCTCGCGAAGTGAAGGTTTTGGGTCTGACCATAGACGACAAACTGACCTTCAACAGTCACTTGGAGGTCGTCTGTGGAAAGGCCCTAAACTTTTACAAGCAGCTTCAACGCGCTGCGAAGATCAGTTGGGGACTACATCCTGAAATAGTCCGCACGCTGTACGCTGCGGTGGTGGAGCCCATCATCCTATACGCCGCAGCTGCGTGGGCACCAGCCGCTGGGAAGATAGGGGCACAAAAACGTCTTAACACCGTGCAGAGGGGAGTAGCCCAAAAAATCTGCAAGGCCTATCGCACGGTCTCCCTCCACTCGGCCCTAATTCTGGCCGGGATACTTCCTTTGGACCTTCGTATAAAAGAAGCAGCAGCGTTGTACGAAGCGCGCAAAGGGTCGTCCCGGCTGGTGCTGGGAGACCGGGAGGTAGAGCGAGTGGTGGGCTTTGCGGATAACCCGCATCCGGCCCAACGTCCAGAACTCATTTTTGAGAACCTGGACGAGCAAAGCCTGGTAGACAGTAACAATGTGCAGGAGCGCCGTATCTTCACCGACGGCAGCAGGATAGGGGGCAAAGTAGGAGCGGCATTCTCCCTATGGGACAACCGCTCCGAAATCAAGTCCCGAAAACTATCCTTGCCAGCTTACTGCACAGTCTACCAGGCTGAACTTCTGGCCCTATGTCGGGCCACGGGTGAAACCCTACAGGGCGACGAACGGAGCTATGGCATATACAGTGATTCGATGGCGGCACTGCAGGCGGTCACTAGCCATGGCTCCATGCATCCACTTGCGCATAAGGCGCGACAAAACCTCAGCGAGGCCTTGGCCCGGGGCAAAGATGTATCCTTGTTCTGGATCAAGGCCCACGCCGGCTTCGAGGGGAACGAGCGCGCAGACGTCCTGGCGAAGGAGGCGGCCACTTCAAGCCGCAGAGCGCCGGATTACGACCTGTGTCCGGTTTCATTCGTCAAAAACCAGCTTCGCAGCCAGACCCTTGACGAATGGAACCGGAGATACCTGGCCGGAGGGACCGCTTCTGTAACCAGGACGTTCCTCCCGAGCGCAGTGGATGCCTACAAAGTCGTCCGTAAAATAGCACCGGAAGGTGCAATAACACAAGTGCTGACGGGACATGGAGGGTTCTCCCAGTATCTGCACAGATTCAAGTGCAAAGAGAGCCCTTCATGCATTTGCGATCCCGAAGTGGCGGAAAGTGTTTTGCACTGCGTGTTTGAGTGCCCCGTCTTCCAAACCCAAAGAGCAGAACTAGAGCAGACTATAGACGAGGAAGTGAGCGCTGCAAACGCTCACTGCCTCATCGCAAATAAAAAAGTGAGAAACCAATTTATAAAATTTGCGGTGAGCGTTTGCAGCGCCACTAACAAACGAAATAAAAATTAAAATAAATACACCAGCTCAAAGAACAAAAAACAGAAAGATAAAGGCTCTGACTATGTCAGAGGGAAGGAATGCTATATTAATTAAATAAAAAAAAAAAAAAAAAAAAAAAAAAAAAAACCGGCCATACATACGAAAACACTTTTAGAAGAAATCTCGTACTACTGCGCTGTTTTCGCTTCTATCACCTTACCTTGGCTCCGTCCAACCCCTAGGCGCGTTTTATACCGTCTAGGTGCGAAATAATTACCTTTTATAACATAAAATTGTCCAAAATAACGTTTTTTTTGGTAAAATTAATTAAATTTCATTGTTTTGCGCTAATTACTTGTACTGATTAGCGATTCAACTTTGCTCATTTGTCGGGGCCGGTGTCTAGATCGCATTGTGCGCTTCGAAACCACCAGTTTCGGCATATAAATTGTAATTCTGTATAAATAACTGTAAATTTTGTACTGAAAATCTAGTTTTTAGACCTTAAATTTAATTTTTTATATTACACTTAGTCTAGATTATTACACGGTTAGCTAGCCCTCGCCGAGGCGCTTCTAGCGACACCACCCACGTGCGGCTAGCTCGCAAAAAACGCATTTTCTTGCCCTCCCACCCGCCCTTTTGGCGCATGATAGATCATTTAAGCTCTGTATAGGAAAAGGAAGGTAATTCTGGTCCTTTTCTTCGAAAAATTTTTGTTTCCGGAATTTAATCCCTGGAGTATCCTGGACCCCTTGGGAGCATTTTTGCACTCACCGGCGCCCTTGTACTCGACTGGGAACCACTACAAAACTGAAAATAACGTATAACTTCTTGACGACCGTACAAACTTCTCTTCTTCCTTAAGACCCTTCATATTTGGTCCCGCTCAGGATGGCACCGTCTAGCGGTGAAGTCCCGTCTCTCCCGGTGAATGCAGCAGATGCGACTAGTCTCGAGTCGTGCATAAGCACGCTTAATAAACTCGCCGAGTGCATCACGGCTGCTATCGCCGAAGGAAAGAACGTTACGGCCGTCAACAAGCGACTCATTACTACCGCGGCGAATGAGATCCGGTGCGTGGCCGCTAAAATACCCACTTTTTCGTCCCCGCAGGAAATCTGCGCATCCCAAGACGGAACCCTGCGACAGGAAATCGCTACCTGCGTGCGCGAGGAACTTAGTAAGCACCTTGCCACGATCGCGAAACCACTACCACTCCCACCCGCACCAAGGTCTTATGCGCAGGCGGCGAACGCCCCGGCACCTCGCCCCCCTCGTCCAGCGACTACACCACCACCTCCGTCTAGTAAACCCGCGCTGATTGTTGCGCCGCAGGGCGACTGCACGTCCCAAACACGCCAGGACGTGGTGCAGTCGTTTAAAAATGCAGCCAGTTTCCGCACCACATCGTACGCACCGTCCAGAATCCAGGCCGTGTCCAACAATAAATTACGAGTGGAGTTCGAGACTCAACAACAGCGCGACGAAACCCTTAAAAAACTAGAAAAGTCCTCAAACCTCACTGCTGAACCGGCCAAGCAATTGATGCCAATGATTATTCTTAAGGGGATATCATTGGACACGCCGTCCGAAGAGCTGGTCGATGTGATCCGCGGCCAAAATGAAGAGCTGACTGCCCTCGCGGTGAGCAGCGATGACTTGCGGCTCGCATTCAAGAGAAATAACCGCCACCCCAAATTGTACAACGCCGTCCTTATCGCCAAGCCCGCCATATGGCGCAAAATAATAGAAATGAAGCGCGTCTGCGTGGATCACCAACGGGTGCACGCAGAGGACTTTTCCACTTTCCTCCAGTGCAGAAAATGTCTGCAGTTCGGCCACATCAAAACCAAATGTACTGCGACACAGGCGCCCTGCTCTTACTGCTCGGAAGAGGGGCACGATACCAACAGCTGCCCTCTACGCGAGAAGAAAGGGGCACCTAAGTGCTATAACTGTTTACAGCACAATAATAAATTCAAAACCACTTATGACATCGGACACCTGGCCACCTCCAACATTTGCCCTCGAGTGAAGGCAATTAAAGTCAAAGTAATAACCCGTACTAATTATGGATCAGCAACGTAATAAAATATTCTTTTAAAATCTTCTAGAATCAGTCTTTAAAATTTTTATTCCTTAATTAAACCACCTATCATTATTACATTAGCCATTTATTATCATATTATATATTTTATATAAGCTATTTATTATTCTTTATCCAACTTACAAGTTGGATAACGAGACAAAAGTTCAAATAATGCGATATCATTGGTTGCGGCAGCAAGCGTATCAAATAGCGCGAGCTGCCGCAACTAACACATAATACAACATCACTGGTTGCGGCAGCAAGCGTATCAAATAGCGTGAGCTGTCGCAACCAACACACAAAATGCGATATCACGGGTTGCGGCAGCAAGCGTACCAAATAGCGTGAGCTGCCGCAACTAATACATTAAGCGTCATCAAGGGTTGCGGCAGCAAGCGTATCAAATAGCGTGAGCTGCCGCAACTCACACATAATGCGACATCACTGGTTGCGGCAGCAAGCGTATCAAATAGCGTGAGCTGCCGCAACCAACACATAATGCGACATCACGAGTTGCGGCAGCAAGCGTATCAAATAGCGTGAGCTGCCGCAACTCACAAATTTTGCAAAAACAAAGTTCAATTAAAAAAAAAAAAAAAAAAAAAAAAAAACCTAACCTAACCTAACCTAACCTAACCTAACCTAACCTAACCTAACCTAACCTAACCTAACCTAACCTAACCTAACCTAACCTAACCTAACCTAACCTAACCTAACCTAACCTAACCTAACCTAACCTAACCTAACCTAACCTAACCATTTTCACTTGACACGTGATAACTTCGCTGTTTATCAGTGGATTGTCGCGATTTCTTTGTTGACCTACAGCTCAAGACGTCTGCTTTCGTTTGAGTATAATTTTGGCATTCCATTTTAAAAACAAATAGCTTTTATTTACAAAAAACCTCTTAAAATCACATAATTTTTCAAAGTCATTTTTTCAAAAACTGTTTAGCAAAAATTTCATTTAGTCATATCTGTTTGTAGGTCTCTTAAAGACCTTCCTAAATATATAGCACACGTATCGTGTGATTATATAGAACTTCAATATTTTTCTACTTTAAAAATTAAATTAAATCCTGTAAAAAATCAGTTTTTCCCGGTTTTCCAGGGAAATTTGTTCCCGGACCCCTAAATTTTATTACGCCATTCGCTCGCAAACGTCCAGCCGAAGAGAACGGTACCACTCACGTGGCGCTCCGACTACCTGGAGCCGAGGAAATTGCGATTTGTGTTCCCGACCAAAACAACATCTCGTGGAGTGCTATATAAGTACTTGAAAATCCACCTAAGTCGGCCGCACAAACGGTTCACTTGTATACAAAATTTTTAATTTTTGTGCGATTTTGTTCAAACTTTTTTGTAAACGTGTCCATTTTAACCTTATTGTTGACCTACGCGCTTTTACACGCGAAAATATTTGATATTTTTCGTATTTTTACGAAAATTGTTATTGTTATTGCTATATAGCGGTACATTATTTCACTTGACACGTGATAACTTCGCTGTTTATCAGTGGATTGTCGCGATTTCTTTGTTGACCTACAGCTCAAGACGTCTGCTTTCGTTTGAGTATAATTTTGGCATTCCATTTTAAAAACAAATAGCTTTTATTTACAAAAAACCTCTTAAAATCACATAATTTTTCAAAGTCATTTTTTCAAAAACTGTTTAGCAAAAATTTCATTTAGTCATATCTGTTTGTAGGTCTCTTAAAGACCTTCCTAAATATATAGCACACGTATCGTGTGATTATATAGAACTTCAATATTTTTCTACTTTAAAAATTAAATTAAATCCTGTAAAAAATCAGTTTTTCCCGGTTTTCCAGGGAAATTTGTTCCCGGACCCCTAAATTTTATTACGCCATTCGCTCGCAAACGTCCAGCCGAAGAGAACGGTACCACTCACGTGGCGCTCCGACTACCTGGAGCCGAGGAAATTGCGATTTGTGTTCCCGACCAAAACAACATCTCGTGGAGTGCTATATAAGTACTTGAAAATCCACCTAAGTCGGCCGCACAAACGGTTCACTTGTATACAAAATTTTTAATTTTTGTGCGATTTTGTTCAAACTTTTTTGTAAACGTGTCCATTTTAACCTTATTGTTGACCTACGCGCTTTTACACGCGAAAATATTTGATATTTTTCGTATTTTTACGAAAATTGTTATTGTTATTGCTATATAGCGGTACATTATTTCACTTGACACGTGATAACTTCGCTGTTTATCAGTGGATTGTCGCGATTTCTTTGTTGACCTACAGCTCAAGACGTCTGCTTTCGTTTGAGTATAATTTTGGCATTCCATTTTAAAAACAAATAGCTTTTATTTACAAAAAACCTCTTAAAATCACATAATTTTTCAAAGTCATTTTTTCAAAAACTGTTTAGCAAAAATTTCATTTAGTCATATCTGTTTGTAGGTCTCTTAAAGACCTTCCTAAATATATAGCACACGTATCGTGTGATTATATAGAACTTCAATATTTTTCTACTTTAAAAATTAAATTAAATCCTGTAAAAAATCAGTTTTTCCCGGTTTTCCAGGGAAATTTGTTCCCGGACCCCTAAATTTTATTACGCCATTCGCTCGCAAACGTCCAGCCGAAGAGAACGATACCACTCACGTGGCGCTCCGACTACCTCGAGCCAAAGAAATTGCGAGTTTTTTGCCCGCCCACCCACCCATATTTCCTTGGCTATATCGATTCCGGAGGCTTTCGGCGAACACTTTTTGACACCCCATTTACTTTGGGAGGCCATAGCTCCGGAGTCGATAGTGCTAGAGGGCTGCGGTTTGTGGCGTTGGACAGGTGTTTAGCCGCTCTTTCGTTGCACATCAGTCTCGAAGCCGTAAGCAGAGAGACCGTCTTTCGGCATCTGTGCCTGTCTAACAGGCCAAAAAATTTTCACGTTTTCAGGCCGTTTTTGGACGCTTCTTGCTTTGCAAGAAGCGTTTCCCTGCTAAGGCGACCACTAGTCAGAGCGGCAAGACCCTCTTCATCGTTAAAACATTGTTAGACCGCGTAAACTTGATGACAGCAGACACAGTAGATCAAAATCCACATTATACAATCTTTTTATTTTAAAATTCTGAATTATTTTACAATTTATACAATATTTTTACACATTTTATCTTATTTACAACTTTTACAAATTTATACACAACATACTGAGTTTACAACTTTTACAAACTTACTACAATTATATTCCCAGGTTGGGTTAGGGGTATAACTTGGTTATCCCATCCCATCCCATCCCTATCCCAAATCCCCAAGGCACGAACCCCTCTATAAAGATGTTCCGCACCCCGGCTAAGAAACCCTCTACTTCGTCCCCGCCAACAACTCCCCCTAGACAAAAAACTAAGACCGACACCTTCTTGATCCAGACGAAAGTCCGGAAAAACGAAGGGGAGCAAGAGGCGGTAAAAATCCTCTTCCCGGAGGAAAGCTCAGTCCCAGTAGCGCAGCCCAGCCGGTTACAGGAGGCGAGGGCATGGGTGACGAAAGCCAAGATGGCTCTTAACGCGTCACGCAATCTTAAGACCGACATAAAGGCTTCCGTCACCCAGGCCATCGACCGGCTTTACCAAATAATTAAAGAGGCCGAAGCTGGAAAACACGCGCACCCTTCCCCGCGGGCACCTAGCGACACGGACGCGGAGGGGCGCGCAGATGAGTACATGGACAGGTGCGCTGAAGTTCTCCAACCACGGGAAGAGGAGGAAACCACAAGAGACGTGGTAGGGAAGGCTCAGGTCTCTCAGTTGCTCACCTCGTTGGCTGAACATGGTCAGCTAATGAGGGAGAGCAACGAGAAGGCTGAGCAGTTAAAAGTAGCTCTCCAGGAAAAAAGGGAGTCTCTGGAGGTGGCAACGTACGCGAGTGTTGCGGCGACTGCAAAGGGGCACAAATGCCCGGAGCCTACAGCGCTGCACTCGGTCGTGGTCACGTCCAGAGACGACTTGGAGACCGGGGAAGAAGTTTTGTGCCGTATCAGGACGGCTATAAACGCCAAAGCCGAGTGCATAAAAATCGACCGGATCCGGAAGGCCAAAGACCGGAAGATCGTCATCGGCTGCAGAAGTGAAGCGGAGCGAGACAGGGTCCAATCACGTATTGAGGCAGCAGACAGCCAGCTCGAGGTCCTGGTCGTCAAAAACCAGGACCCCCTCATCATCCTCAGGGACGTCCTTGGGTCGCACAAGGACGACGAAATCTTGGAGTTCCTGAGGGTGCAGAATAAGACCCTGTTCCGCGACCTCCCAACCGGTGACGATCGGGCCGAAATCCGGTACAGGAAGAAGGCAAAGAGTGCCATATTGTGCCACGTTGTCCTAAAAGTGTCCCCCACTCTCTGGTCGAGGTTTCTTGAGGCGTCTGAGGTCTACCTCGATCTCCAGCTCATTAGGGCGGAGGACCAGTCTCCACTGGTCCAATGCTCAATGTGTCTGGGGTACGGGCACAGCAGGCGTCTCTGCTCCGAGACCACGGAAAAGTGCGGGCACTGCGGGGGTCCTCACCAGCGGACCGATTGCGCTGAAAAGCTCGCCAACGCACCTCCCACCTGCTGCAATTGTACCAAAACCAGCTCAGGGACGACGGGGCACAGTGCTTTCAGCATGGAATGCCCCGTCCGTCGCAGGTGGGACGCCTTGGCACGAGCGAAGACAGCGTACTGTTGAGGGCCCTTTTGGAGACAATGTGGCAAACGTCGGTGGTCAGCACGTCTATGGGCGAAGTCTCGCAGATCAACTCTGCTCGGTGGAGGGACAGAGAAAA